>WHPZ01582886.1:0-10270 GCA_016617965.1 Macrosiphum rosae | reverse complement strand
TGCTCTAAAAACTTTTGTATATCAGTTTATAGGTAAATGAATCGTCCAGAAAGCTTATCGAATTGAAGCTGCATACTCTCAGTAAAAAGATGTAAAAACATAAAAATCCGGTCACTACAGTTATATGTATCATTGTATCACGTACAATGTACGATATCCGTTATATTATATTATCGGTCTACATTGAGGGTGCAAGTATATTTATTTAAACGTAATTAATAATTATATTATTAAAATTATAAATTCTACGCGATCATTCAAATCGTTTTATCTTAAACTACTTATAAAAGAAAATTATAAGTTCACACCCGCATGAATTGTCTCCGTCTAACAAATGTATAACCACTGATAATAAATACTAGAATTTACGTCCTCTTAAATTATTTTATATTACAAACCAAACAAAAGTGTACATGTATGATGTATATGTATATGTAGATATTTATACTTTATACAGGGACACAGCTAGGGTGTCTGCATCTTCCTTTTTATCCCATCATACTATATGTATATAGCATTAGAGAAAACAAATTTAAAAAAAAAACACTTAACTATACCTATAATTAAATGAGTGGCACTTTGATATACGTTGTGGGTAGCTCGATGATTTTTAAAATTATATTAATTAGAAAAACGAAATGTTATGTATCCAACAGCTGCATGAGACATACGATACATGAGATACTCTTTATGACTGATGGCTGTATACATATTACATGTGTTATAATATAATGAATATATTAAAGTAGGTAGTCACTATATATGTATCTACACTATTATTATATAATGTTTTGTCATAAGTACAATTTCCGCGTGTGTAGAAGTGGATTGATATTATGAAGGTGAGACGGCGGGATTGCTGAAAGTTGCGAACGTCCTTCGGAATACAATTTGTATACGGTGTCATTAACAATAAAATATTATATATATATAATATGCGTCTGATATGTAATAGTCAATACAAATTGTGAGTAAATTTATATATATATATATATGTGTATACTTGTAGTATCATAGTATGCACAATGCACATACCTACTGAAGTGCACAAAAAAAAATCTGTGTATAATAGTATGACGTATTTTATATTCGTATAAATATGTAGGTATATATACCTAATATATAATGTATTATTGCAGACTATGTATGTATAATGTATATAGGTAGTAGGTACAGTCTGTCTACTGTAATACTGTATAGTATAACAATAATAGTCACTGCGAAAAAAAAATGTCAGCAAATTTGCTTGTATTGTAAAATATGGTTAGGTACAGATTGTAAATATTCTTTTAATAATAAAAAAAATCTGCTGCTATTATACTATACACGTATAAGCTTTATGACTACGAGTACATTGTAATTTGCAGGTACATCTATACATTTTCTATAGCTACAGGTTACAGGTATACAGTAATAAAGTAATCATCATTCATTGCCAGCGCCCATTCCAAATTCGATTTTATAATATTATATTATTATTATTTTTATTTGCAGCTGCCCGGAAGTCAATCCGTATTTAAATGCTATTATTGTGTAATATTATGTACAGGTGCATGTACAGGCACACCGGATGGACTAAAGAATATAGCCAAAGAAACTCAAATTTACGATTTTACTTCGTATATAATATATTTTGTCGAATGGGATAAACAATATAATATTTTATGGATAGGTACCTAGTTATAACCTCAAATATGTGAAACATTTCATTTTATATGGGGGCATTATAATACTTTTTAACTGGTGGTCCTTATAGGAGGGGGAGGGGTGGTTGGTCCGTATATGGATACTATACTATATTATATCGGTCATCGGTGGTCCACAATTCCACATAGTAGATTTTATTATACATTTTATTGATGTGTGTAGAGTGTACTAGTGTACATATTTAATTTCATTAAAAAGTGTATAAGTAGGTAATTTCTACTAATGCATATTATTTTAGTTATAATTTACATTTTAGGAATTATAGTTGTTAGTTATATATTACAATATGTATATTATTATATATTATTAATTATTATGCTTTATTTATGTAAGCGGTAAGTCCCACCTCCCATAATCAAGGTTATAACTTAAATTAAATTTACTTGGGGGCGGAGGGGGGTCCAAATTTTCAATATAGCTAGTACATACTATACGTCCATAATTATTTACATTAAAAATGTAATAACTCATTATTTTTTACTTTTTTAAAAATTATACCCACAACCATCAAGAAACTCTCGAAAGTCTAAAATCTTCGTATCTTCATCGTCAGTACAGGTACTTATTTTGTGAGTCTCATCCTTACGTACCTAACCCATATTATTATAGATTTGAATAAATATTCAAAAATCATAAAATAAATGTGTTGAAATAAAAATGTTCTAACTTAATTATATAACATATATTATTTGTACCTAACACATTATATCTAATATCTTATATCGTTTTGTAAATATTTGTAACTGATGGCCTTTGTTATAATCAATATGTTATTGTGATCAATAAAAAAAAAAAAAAAATATGTTGAAAGAATTTTTTGGTCACCGATAACATTTTTATGTTTATAGTACTAACAAGTAACAAAATGTTCATATTTCACGATTTTTACAAGATTATTTCAATTGTTTCAATACAATATTATAATATAGGTACTTACCTTAGTTTCAAAAAATTCTTGTTACTTAGGTACTAATGTTTTTGGTGACAAGTACAACTACGCCACTGCTCAAAAAATGCTAAACAATAACAAAATAATATAACGATAACAAAAGAATAGTTGCTATTAATAATACCTGTACCTACTACCATTGAATATGAATACCACAGGAATATTAGCCGCCGCCATCATCCGGAGCTCACGGCATCTGGCGGACCCCGGCGACGGGTGGTGCCAACACGAGAAACGAAAATCTCGCGGCGATAATAATATGATAACGTCGCCGTCGTCGTCGTCGCGTCCACTATCGCCGCAGGTCGACTATCGCAGTCGCCAACAGTTGTACATCACTGTCAGACTTCTAGAACGGAATAGAGATACGGATACTACAACAACTACAACTACTACCACAACAGACGACGTGACCGCGAGACCGTGCTTTTTTTGTCGGGGCGGCGTTTTCCTCTCCGAGCCCGCGGCCCTCCCCAACCCAAGTCTGAACGCCGCCGCCGCCCGACGACGACGACGACCGCGGTCGACACTCGTCGTGCAACCGTGTGTCGCGCGACTTCAGTAGCGTATCGGCCCGCGCGCCCGTTCACGTCGCGTACGGTGTCTCGGGATTGTGATTGCTGCACATAATATCGTTCCTCGACCGTTTCGTTTTTTATTTTTTGCGCAAGACATTCGGCAACGTTCGTCCGGGTCAACGGTACACGACGGCGCTGTGCCCCCATAATATTATTGTTGAATAAATCCGACTCGTTGTTGTCACCGCCGAGTCGTGGTGGTCGGACCGTGTCCACTGTCGGGAGCCGAGTTCGCGCTGTACGAAAACCTCGCTGGGTCGCTATATTTTCGCGGTCGTCGTTCTTCCATGGTCCGTGCGCGACACGCGTCCGAAATGTCGTCCGGCAACGGTTCGCCGCAGCCGCCGGCGGTTATTTGACACAGTCGGATGAAAAGTTGACCCCGCGGCGTGTCTTCGGCAGTCTGGGAAATGGAGTCCATCCGGAAATGGTTTTACAAGCCAAAGGTGAGTGGTGCTGGTCTTGACGTTATTATGAACTAAACGGGTATTTTTCTTCATGTAATATTATATCAGCCAGTCAAGTTTCTCCGGCCTGATCGATTCTACTATCGGTCCTATTAACGCTTACCCAGACCGTACATAACGTTACAATGTGGACCTATGGCTGACCGAGTCGCTGCAAACACTAAATTCTGCTATGACTGTTTTCTAATAGTCTGTAGTGGGTAGAATATCTTTCCAGATTTTAGCCATTCTACTACTTCCTTCATAGAGTCTCTCTTGTCATTTAGTTTACCTAGTCCGATTGTAACCTTTCTTAATATCTTGTGAATTCATTATGATACCTATTTTGTAATCGTTATAGGTACATGTAATGATAGCTTTTATTTTTTACCAATCAACTACATCAAACTATGATACATAGGAGGTACCTTAGTGATATTTAAATATTTTGATGCTAAAACAAATAGAGAAGTTCTTCTGTAACTGACAGGTCAGTATGATTGTGGTTACTACCTATCAATCTACCTATACAATTTCTCAATGCTTTGGTTGTTTCCACCGAGGCTACCATTAACCTACCCAATTGGCGATTGCCTAGTCTATTTTGAATGCATAGCTCGAGGCATAGGTACCTCATTAAATTATTTACATAGGTAATTAATTACTTGTTAATATTTAATTACCAAGATACATCCCGATACATACCTACCTTTATAACTTAACTAGTTAAATATTGACTTGTGTAGGACTTGGTTTTTTAAAACCAATTCAAAAGTAATTCCCTAGGTAATTCCATTATTTTTACCAGTTTTCCAAAATGTTTATTACTTATACCTATAACTACCTATTTAACTTAATAATTGTACAAGTTTTTTTAATTTACCTACTCCTCCAAGTTAGATGTACTGTACCTACCTAGGTACTCAGTATGACCATCATTGTCACATTTTTCAATTGAGCTTATGTAATTCTGAGATCCTATTCTAAGTTAATTTAATAGTACTGTACACAGATTATTTTCTATTTTCTTTTAAGCTAGGTATTGATTTGGTTTAATAAGTACCTATGTTTATTTATTTTTTTTGTACGAGTTACATCAATAAAAAGGACAAAAAATAACATTTATAGGTAGGCACTTACCCAGAATTGTATTTATGTGGTTAATATCTTAGGTGTCTAATTTATTATTGTAGATATATTATACGACTCATAACTTATAGGTAGGCCATATCTCATATTTCATAGTACATAATATTTTTTTTGTTTTTTTTGATTGGTTTTTGTATTAAAAATTTGAAAAATAGTTAAGATAGTAGCTGATAGTAAGAATGTACTTCACTTAAAATAATTAATACCTATATATCTACCGACTCGTCTACCGAGTATCTACCTACCTACCTAACTACATAAAAATTGTTTTTTATTTTCAAATATAGTATAGATTTTTACTTTTTGATAAAAATTTTAAATTTAGGTAGGTACCTAGTTGATAATTATTGCTTCCTATTAGAAATTATTACGTTGATTATACCACTACTTACTAGTTATCAGTAATTGCTGCAAAATAATGGAAATATTGTAAGTGATACCTACTTTTATAATATTATAAACCTACCTAGGTACCTACATAAAACCAAAATAATCAAAACATCAAAATTACATTACCTATCATTATATTATTATTACAAGGATTAGGTATTACTACTTAAGTATAGGTTCCTACTGACTAATTTTGATTTTTGAATAGGTACTTACCTACCTACTAGTATGGTTAAAACATGTTTTTTTGTGTACGCATGTAGTCAGATTGAATTAATTTTATGTATTAGTAATTAATTTGATTCTAATAAAATAAAATTGACAAAAAAATGATGACTATGACTAGATTTTAGGTAGATGAAAACATTTTGGAAAAAACTAAATGTTGCTACACTTAAAAAATTGTCTTAGTTACCACTGGGTCTGGTTCAAGATTAGGATTAGATTCCATTGAAAATAATTGATATAAAGTAGGTAATACCCCCAGTAATATACATAATTTGTAATATGATTAAATTAGAATTTATTTAACTTAAGTGCCCACCACCTAGGTACCTTAATTATACTATAGATGTATGTTCTTATATTTATTTTGAACTTAATATCTTCTAGCATTTATTCGGTAAATAAAATAATTTGAATTAATTTGTGATCTCTTAGTGATTATTTATTATCAACAAGTCTTTTTTTAGAAGGTTTTATAATCATAAAAGTAGAAAAAACAGTCCCAGTTCCAATTTTTACTGCCTCTGTCCTTGTGGTGGCCCTGGTATTATCAAATATATTATACTTAGTCATATAGGTAGTACTTGTATAAGAAAAATTAAAATTTTGTATTCAAAATATAAAACCTGGTGTAAAACTGTAAATTGAAATGAGTAATGATACCTAGTTATTAATTCGTAAATATAAAACAAATAGGTAAGTATTTTTATCCAATTTATTAAAATATAGATTTTAGTGTGTACCTACCTATACAATTATTTAGGTAAAATAAAATATTTTTTCTATCATAAAACTTATGTTTATTATATATTATAGATGGATTTAATATGGGTTTTATATATATTATGTAAAATAGGATGATACCTACATTATAATATTATTATTAATAATTTTGTGCTATCTTAAATCATTGATCTGAGATAAAAAAAAAATAACAAAAGCGTTTACTCAAGGACAACTCGCGGTCTTTTACATAATTTATTATACCCGTTTTCATTTGTCAAAATCAATGATAACTTTAGAATCGAATAAATACGAACCATGGTTTTTAGAAATAAATTGAGTTGAATTATTAATCTTCATGATTTTTACATTAAGTTTGTATAAACGTAAAACTTAACCTAAAATCGGACTTAAAACAAAATATGCCACCTACCTATCATATAATAATATGCCTGGTTGGTTAGCCCAGCTTACCGAAAATGGTCAAGGTTCTATTTTAAAAACTCGTTTCTTGTTTACATCTTTTCTCAAATTTATTTTGTCGCTTATTGCCATCTCATAAAAAAATATTAAGAAATTCGAAAAAGTGTTTATTTTTTAAAGCCGCGAACAATTTTTATTGAGATGTACCTTGAGCATATTATTGGTCGTTTTAGAATTGCATATTATATAATATTACAAACTATTATTGATTTTAAATTTAAGTATGTAGGTACCTATTTGTATATTATGTAGAAAATTAGTTGAGAGATCGTAGGTACACAGAATATTTTATGATTGGTATTATCAATAATTGTAAATTATGTTGGTAGGTAATATCATTTTGTATCGTTTTTACCTTTTATTAATATTATGTAATTATTCATTTGATCATTTCCGAGTTCTTATTTAATTTTCATTGTAGATATTTTATGTGCTTCCTGTAATTTGTTCCCTCGGGCGTTAGACCTAGTTTAACTTCCGAAATTTTAAACAAAATACGTATTAAATACCCATGTATATTTTGCATTATGATTTATAATATTACAATATATCTTTAGGCAATAATCATTATTTGTATTTATACTTATTTAAGTGCATATATATTTACTATACCTAGGTACCTATTATACAAGGACAACAAACAACAGAAATAATTGCATCCTTGATCAAACCAATGTATTTGAATCAGAAATTCAATTAAAACCGTTAGGTAAAATTTTTTTTCACAAGGAAATTACCTTGTATTTTTGTCTCTTTATGTCTATTAAGATTAATAGGTGCGACGGCTCTATATTTAGTTTTAACAAAGCAAAATTATAAAAGAATCAAAATAATAATTTTACTTTATTTCAATGTTGACATATTTATTAATTAGACCATAACTTAATGGTTCACAGATAAATTAAACAAAATATCGCGACATCTAAAACCCAAAAAAAATTTTCCAACTATAATAATTAATTAATAATATTGATATCTGAACATGGCGCCCGATATCAACTATTGCCTGTATTGTTTTATAATTAAATCGCATGATATATTTTTCTAGAAATTATTGTAAGTAGGTACTTACCTAATACCTACATGCTTTTTTTATCTTTTATCCCAAAACGACTAGGTTATTTATGTCACTATGTATTTTTCTATAAACAATAATAATTATAACCTGTACCATTTGTATCTACTTATATCTTCTTTTTTTTAAATTGAACTTAAAACTCGGAAACTATGGCCATTAGTGTTTATAGGGGGGGGGGAGGGTACGGTTAGTTCGGACCACGTGTATGTGTGGCAAGGATTTGTCACTAAAACCCGGGTGGTCACCCATCCGGGAACTAGTGACATCGGCCTTCGTTCTCGAAGCACGTTTGTGACTGGAGCCAAACATCGCCCCACTCCAGGCCACATTTATATCTTTATAAGCACATATTATAAACTAAAATATAGTTATCGATTTACCTCTATAGGTACCTATTTACTTTTTTTAAAATTTTTTCGGTAATGAAATTGGTCGATACTCAATTTGAGATCATATTATTTTAAATATCTATGAAYTAAATTAGGTAGGTACCTACTTACTTCTAATTTTTCTAAGTACAATTATTGATTAATAATTTTGTTTTATTGTTTTCCATAAGTTTTCTATATCTTTGTGAAGAAACTTTTTATATTATATGTTATAGATCCATAGTCCATCCATATAGGCATATAGGACATAGGTATATACTATATATATACATTATACACACTTACCGTACCAAACTACCAAGGTCATCCCGAAGTTGAATGTAATACCTTCAATCCTATATAATCTAATATATTATGATGTGTCTATTGATGGACGAAAATTAGTGAAGGTTATTCGGTCAATTCTACGAGTTTAAGTAAATTATTTTTGTGTATTAATATTAAAACAGAATTCGTATAGGTATCTACATATTATTGCAGTTTCAATAGTAAAATCGCGTCAGGAATAAATATTATGAATTTATGAACCTGAAGTAAATAAATACTTCTTAATTAATTGTTGTATAAAATTAAAACGAAGGCTGCTCTACCATAATATATGATGACTATGTTCTCTTGGTCACTTGTCCCACCGAGTTAATACCAGCTATTATTATCTATATAAAAATTAAATGCTTGTTTACATTGTAGCATTCATCCCACATATTTTTTAAATATAAAACACGACAAGTAGTTTTTAAGTAGCACTAGAGTAAAGAAACAAAAGCTGTTTTGTGGAATGGTGAAAGGTCAATAGGCTTCTCATAAAAAGTTTAGGAAACATAAATTTATAATGTTTACACGAACTGATAAATAATTTATGAATTGGCACCTATTTTAGATTGTTTTATTAAAAGAAGATTGTTTTTATGTTATGCACTGCAGGAGCAAGTCCCAGAAATTTAATATATTACGTCTTGCTTTCACTATACTTTTTACTTGTTACAAAGAGAGTATCGGAGAATATAATATGAAACACGTCATAATATCATAATATATACTGAATAGGTAAAGTTGGATGTAAGTTTTGAGAGGTTATGGAGGTAACTCAGATTTTTCTCAAAAAAAAAAATTCTTCAAAAATTGTTATTTAATGTTATATAATATTTTGGTTATATATGTTTAGCCAGGTTTAATAAGTCTGAATTCATTGATAATGTGTATCTTAGTTGTTTACTTTGGGCTAATATGACTTGACTATAAACATTATAATATATTTTATAATTCTTATTATTATTCTCGAACTACTAAAAAATGTATAATTATGTATATTATCGAGGAATTCAAATTCTTGTAATGATGTTGGTGCATGTGATTGTAATTACAAAATGAGAAATGTTAATTATATAATGTATACAATTATACTCGAAAACTATATAGATAATATTTAATTTGTCACGCTTTATTTAGATTTATAAGTGCGATACAAATTACTCATGTACACGTGTTATTTGTTTTGATCAATACAACAGTTTACAATTCAGCACCTATATTATTATCCTTAAATTGAAATAATTTAATATATTATTGTGTTACATAAGTATATTTTGTTGTTTGTTTAATAAATGTATTTTGTTTCATTGTATTTATGTGTAGATTTTCTTAATAATACTGATAAACTTTAATATACAGAGTGATGACTTCCTTAAGCATACAGGTATATTTTGTAAAACCACACAATACACGATTTCCATTGTTTTGGTAAAAACAATTAGCGTATTATAGTCTAATATATTAGTGATGTTAGCTATGTTAAATTTTGATTTTCAATATTTTATAATTGCTTTAAATATTGTACTACTATGTTATACACTAGTTACTTTTGCAGCTTATTTTTATTTATTTGGTTGTATTGGTACTTCAATAACTTCAATAACTGTCATTCAATTTTGTAGATTTCTTTCTTTACTAGAAGATTGAGCATAGATAAGTGAACAATTATATAAGTAATGAAAAATATATTATGAGTACGTTTTCTTCATTTTAATTTGCAGATAGACACCAAAATTTTAAATTATGCCAAATGTACAAGTTTTGTATAGTGAGTAAATATAGGTATATAAATTAATATATTTAAGTAGTGTAATCATTATGGAATTTACTTCTAAATATTT
>WHPZ01582885.1:0-12930 GCA_016617965.1 Macrosiphum rosae | reverse complement strand
ACGTAGACTATAGATACCTACCTAATAAAATATGGCATCGATATGAATGTTTATAAACAAACACACCACACATGATAGAAATTCGCTAAAACTAGACCGGTGTGAAAAATAATGCAGTATGCGCCGGGATGTTTGAACCATATCATTTACATGGTTCATTATCCCGGTGCGGGATAGTGTGGGATAATTTTTAAACCTGTCTAGTATACTGAATTTGTATAATATGAGATACGCCCTATACAATGATAGGTAGGTTGGTACCTATACTTGCTATTTAATATTTATATAATATGCCATTATATTACCGTACTATTCTTAAAATCGTAATACAGCGGGTTATTCGGTGATTATTTTACCGATGTTTTCCTAGGATATTCCAAAACCATATCCAAAATTATTATTATACGTAAATACAATTTTTTTTTAATAATGGCCATAGAATATAGATGCGTGTGAAACTGTATATTGCAATACAAAATGGGCCATGGGGCCTGCGAATAATAAAGTTGTTGTCATCAGTGCATCATAATACATATTTTATTCGTACTCATTAAGTTCATTGGGGTATTAAAGAGTGGGATACCATCCTCCCCCTCTCAGAAATGGTTAGGAAGAATTATTTTCTTATGAGATTTATTTTTTTTTGTCAATAATGACGGAAACTCGCTCGGTACGACTGTACGAGTAGCCAGTAGGTACTATAAGCAATATAGTCTTCGGTCGGACGGTCCGGTTCGGACCACAGAGACGGAGGCACAGAATACATATAATTTATGGGTATAAATACAAATCAAGTTGAATACTACCTTGTCTAACATTGTTATTGTACCGTCTCTATACACTTTAGTCCGCATGCTCATGGATTGGACCGAGTGGGTTTCAAACCTCACCTGAACTTGCCAGCAAATATGTTTCGGGTTTTCACCGTCCGTGAATTCTGCGGTGAGAATTCGGGTGAATTCTGGTTCTATATTTTAAACCCACGGTCTTCCGAACGCCGACAACTAAGGTGACCTCACATTAATATTGTAACGCGGTATCACAGTTATACGTCATCTGTTGTGTCTTGTACTCTCGTGCTCGTTTTCAAAAGTGGAGATGGACACAACTCTGAAAATTTCAAGGTAGATCGCGGGTAGTGAATGATACCAATGATACCATGATCACAGCGGTCAATCAGAATACGATAAGGGGCAAACGACAGGCGAAAACATATTTGGTACTCATGAGCCAGGGCCAGTGGTTAAGTGATAACTTATCAATTTTATGACGGTGGTCATCGCCGTTTACGTTTTTTCCACGTTCGGGAAACAAAACCACCCCAAATATATAATGGGACGTTTTAGTCTAGTTTTTAGATATAACGGAGCATGTATACCACATTATCACCTATAAAATAATATCAATAATAATATACTTTGATAGAGTAAGTAGATACCAACCTACCTGCCAACCTATATGCGATTGAGATGATGATCATAACGTCTTTTTTTAGGGTTCCGTACGGTAAAACGGGACCCTATTACTAAAGCTCCGCTGTCCGTCCATCCGTCTGTCACCAGGCTGTATCTCATGAACCATGAAAGTTAGAAAGTTGAAATTTTCACAGATTATGTATTTCTGTTGCCTCTATAACAACAAATACTAAAAATCCTAGAATATATACTATAAACAGTGTTGCCAATGTTTATAGCTGAGGATGATACGGAACGCTTCGTGCGAGAATCCGACTCGCACTTGGCCGGTTTTTTATATTAATTTGAACGGAATTATTTGCTGATTTTGTTTTACTGTACTTATTAAACTATTCAGTATAATAGTACATGACTATTTGATAACAATAATGACCTAATTAAAAAAAGAAATAAATGAATAATTAAATATTACAATTAATACAAAAAATTATGAAAATTACGTTTTTTTTGTAGGTATAAATTATAAATAATTATTCCAAACAGATTGCATTTTTTTCATACGATTTTTTCCAACTGTTCTAAACGTACTTTCTTCACAAATCAAATATTCCAATAGGCGGGTAGTTGTGAAAATGATTACACTATACTACTATAGGTACCTACCTATCTAATTTAGAAGAAAAGTGTTTCACTTATTTCTATTTTGCTTTGACACATTTTTCAAATGGAATAAGTAGAGAATACCTACTATAATTAAATTAAAAACTATAAATACACGCGCCTTTACACAACAAAAATGTATTTCTTGTTACTTGTTAGCTGCTGTCCTTTAAATACATAATAATTAATGACTTATAAATAAATTGACTTTTTATAATATTAATACCTTTCAAAGCTTAAATAATTAAAAATACTAAATCAAACTACAAACTTAGTATACAAACTTATTTTTCATTATTATTTATTATACACCTACCTACATGGCTACATGTTTCTTATAAAGTAACATGTTGCATGTAGGTACTTACCTATACATAATATATTATATTGTATAATTAAAATCGTTTATTTTCACTCATTAAATATAATTTTGTATAAATATTTAAAGGAGTTCCCAACAGTTATAATAATTTAACAAAGGGTTACTGAGTACCTACCTCCTTCATGACAGTGTCAGTGCCCAGTGGCATATGTCAATCACGTGTCAATCATGTATTTCTAAAGTATATACTTACGCTCCGGCTAGATAAATATTATATTATAATATGCATAAGTTATACTTACATATTTTTATAATTGGTTTGTAACCCAAGACGAAGTCCTCGAAGAATAAGTTTAGAATACCAATACCTATCTAACGTAAATTCTAAAGAATAAAAATGGTTACAGTGGTTTGTTATTTTTAGACTACGAGCTTTACTAAGAATTGTATTTTGAGTGTTAGGTATTGTGTAAAGACATCAAATATAAAGACACGCCAACACTCTTTTGAATTTGACTAAAATTGAATTTATTTATAATTTATAGGCCACTGATCTATGAATACTAAAATTCATAATAATTAATAATATTTAAAATTAAAAACACGGTTTATATCGAAGTCAATTGCTCATATAATATCATACATTTCAGTTGTAATTAATAATTTATGCGTATTAGGAAATATCTTTAATAAATATAACAGTATAGGAACCTGCATTTACTTAAAATTCCTTGTTAAAAATTAAAACCTACTCACACTATTACTGGCGCAGTTGTTTTAGGTAATATAAATTTATTTTTAACAATGTATTTTATTCCTGTACAATCCAGTATATTATAAGAAATCAATTTTCTATAAAATTCAAACTCAAATATTCAATAAATACATGCCAAAAACCCATTGATTTTAATTTAGGTATTATATAAACGCGTTAAATCACGATATCATCTAAACTGGTAAACAAAAGTGAAAATAGTTTAATATTGTGGTACATACCTACTTATACAGTAAACTAGAAAATAATTTAGTATTTAAACAGTTTATGAATTTATATTTCTTTATTCATACATTTTGACAAACCAGATTTAATCTCCCCAAAATGACTAATACCTGCAGCTTACCTTTAATATGAAGTAGCACCAGCTACTTTATGCTTACCTATAATAAGTCGTTACTCGTTTTAACTACCATTATAAATAATTATTAATTAAGTCATACTTTATAGATCATAAGGACATATTATTATAACCTCATAAAGGTATTAAATATTAATGCCTTGGGTATATTAATAGGCTTTAAACCTATTGGCTATTACATATTTACATATTGTATTATGGATATTACTGTATTAGACTATAAGTAAAATATATAGTATTAAATATTTTATGATTATGTAGATACTTATATATTATTACTGGAAAAAAGAAAGTAAATCTAACTCAATCCATAGTAAAAAATAACGCCTATTCAGTTCGATCAGGCCGGCTGCTAATTGCAATTACCACGGTTCGGCTTCAGTTTAATATTGATCCGTCTGACCAACTATCTTCCGATAGATATTGCATAATATTATGCATTCACATATCAACAGTTAAATTTGATTATATAATTTCCGGCTAAACTAGAGAATTTGTCATACTTTTATTCTTCACTTCATAAACATTATACCTATACCTGCCTGTAATTAACAAGTATATACCCTATACCTAGGAACTAACGGCCTGCCTTACTACCAACTAGGTAGGTACTATTTGTGTAGTTTTGGATTTGTCCTCAATGAGTTTGAAACCCTTTCCAGATTCCTAAACTAACTAGGATATTAATAATGACAAAATAACTTTTTGGATACATTATACTATAATTAGGTACAAACCTAATGTTTAAAGAAGACTGCTCTAGAGTCTATAGGTATGGTAGGTAATTTTATATAGTTTGGTTTGGTAAAAAGATAAATATTAAAACAAAAAAAAATGTAAAATAGCACCTAATCGTTTAGAGTTAAATAATTAGCTGTTTAGCGTCCACCTTAACTCGCGCCTACTTGTCCAACACCCAGTTAGCTGCGCCGAGTTGGCCGTGCCCAGTTGGCGGCGCCCACTTGTCCCATTCCGAGCCCATAAGGTATACCTAAATACTTAGTATGTTGTTTTATACTTTTATCATTTCTATATTTCTATAAAAAAAACTTACTAGGAAGAAAGTCAAACATTTTGAAAATTATAACAAAACTTGAAATTCTAATATAAATACCTATAGTTGAAAATTAAATTTTCTAGTTATTTATTTTTGAAATAAAAGTCATTCCACTAGGCACTGGAATCTATAAAATATATTCTTAATTAAGCAGTAAAATGGTATTTGATTTTACGAAAAAATATGCAAAATAACATTTTATTTTTGGACGCGTTAGAATGTGATTCAAATTTGTAGTTTACCTCTAGGCCCTAACCTATAATTATTAATTTTACTAACCAATTTAAAAAAATGAAGGTAGGCAGTGGGTTTCGCTCTACTGTACAGTAGTGGTTCACTGTAATAGATGTTAAATTTGAATTCAATGATATAATTATATATTTTTATTGTATCTTTGTATGATATTACTTTGTACATTTGATGATATTATTGTAAATAAAGTAATTTATATAATTTAACCTATTTACGTGCAACCTTGTTTTAAGTTTTCAATCCTTAGCTATAAAAGTTGAAAATTTTACAAATTTTAGATTCTGAGTGGAACGATGAATGTATTGATTTTACAATGATGTGTGTTTTTTTTTATTTTATTTGTACCTGTGTACACTATAATTAGTCGAAATAATGCTTGGATTTTCAACTTCAGTATCTTGTTATTCGATTGGAAAGTGAATATCGTTGGTGCATTAAGAAGGTCAAAATTTAAAATTCCCAGTAGTTTTCAAAAGCGCCAAGAAAAACAAAAGAAAAACGGGAATTCTTACTCAAAATCGAATTTGGGTTTTGGTGTAACTTTAAAACGAATGACCGTAGTAGATACATGAAATGTTCACTGGTTGTTTATGTTTGCATTTTATATACACAATAACATTTTCAAAATATTTTGATTTATTTTGAACTGTTTAGGGACATTTTCATATTTCATTTTTTTTTTAGTTTTTTTTCTAAGAATATCAATATCAGTATAAATATCAATTTATCTGTTGGGCCAAAAAGTGTAACAATTTAATACAAGGCTCCTAATATACTGTTACAACATCAGTTGAAAAATATTAAAAATACATAGGCACTTTTTTTTTAAAGTCATTTTAAGTTGAAATTTGGATGAAATTACATAAAAAATACCTAGAATAACTAGTTATTACTTTATTTTAATACTTAGTTATTTTGTTGTGATTGTATAATATTATTCGTGGGTACTTGAAACTTCTTAAGTACACTATTATATATCTATGATAGTATCAGGGTTTGTTGTTGATGTATAAAGCGTTATAAGTACATAATAGATATTGTGATATGATTAATTCGTAATTTATTATAGGTTAATTTTTTCTAATACCATAGATAAGTATATAATATGTCTTCCACTCTTACCTTTACCTAGACTGATATACCGTCTCCGATCAGAATTTTTTTTCTTATACAAAGATATTATATCATTGAATTCAAATTTAATATCTTCCATTATACAGTGACCCACTAGGCACGAGCACCTTTTTAACTATAAAATTATTTTTTAATTTGTTTAATCTATATTTTTATAACATTTTTCAACTGCTATATTAACAATATATCAGGACCCTAGTATTAAATTTCATTATAAAACCAATACATTCATCGCTCCGCTCAGTCTAATACAATTTATCAATTATACAAATTTACAGACCCGAGTCATTAGGTACTTATGAATTTTGGCTTAAACTGACATTAATAATTTATATTTATATAGTTATACCTTATACATTAGGATAATGCAAATATACAATTATTGATTCATATGTTAGCAGCTAACCACAAATTAACAAATTCTCACACAAACATACAAATACAAAATTATTTTCTACAGAACTAAATTTTTTCATTGATCGCAGATACAATTTCAAAACATTAAATCAATAAATAATCAATAAATTTTTATTATTTAATAATTAGTGAATTAAAAAATAAGCTAAGTGTTATTTTTTTAATTTAATCAGTTCTCGTACATAATCGGGTTTAAAATACTATGAATCTTACAAAATTTAACATATTATACAGTACAATAATTATTGGAATTAAGCCAAATCACATAGAAAAAAAATAAACATATAATAAAAATTTAATAATATTGAATTATTATTTCATGTTAACATTATTATTAATAATTAGTAGTTTGCAATTTATTGCTAATTGAAAATATAATCAAAATATTTAAACATATTCCAAATCAGGTTTTACAGCAGAAAAATTCAATTCCATGTCAGTAAAAACATCAAATTCACAATAATTGAACCATACTTTTTCATTTAAAAATCTGGAACTAAGACAATGGCACTGGATGAAATCCAACAGGTTTTGACATTTACCACGATTGTAAGGGCTCTTATATCCCTTTCCATGTGGAATAAAGTGCTCGTAGCGTGCAGCATTAATACGTTCATTAGTAGTCATACCGAGCCAGACAATTTGGTAGGTCTGACATCCTAACAGCATTGATACCCAAATCGAATGTAAAATAGCATTGATCATAATCCAACTGACCCAAGAATCTAATATGAGAACTTCCCAAATGACATAAAATATATTATAATGAAAAGTTTGCTCATTAAAGTGATTTGCCATATTTAGATATTTTATGCTTCCAAAAATAACAAAACCACAAGCTACAAGTAGTGACATAAGATATCCAATAAAGTGACGATGATTTGAAATACCAATGCAATTGTTCACCCAAGGACAATGATGATCAAACTTTGCTATACATCTGAAAACATAAACACAATAAATATAAACAATCTGTTCATACAATAATTAATTTACTTTTCTTACCTATTACAAATACTACAATGTTTTGATCTGATTGGCTTTTTAATCAAACATGTACTGCAAAATACATCCGGACTAAATCCAGAGCTTTCAGCCAGTTCAATGATAGCATTATATTGATCATTTTTAGTATTTGGCACATATCCTGGATTGCCATTCCAACTGTACATAAAGTTGTACCACAACAATGACGTAGTAATAAAAAAACCAACTGAACACCAGAAACTTATGATGGGTAATATCCAAAATATCCAAGTGACGGACATCCAAAATTTTGTTGCAAGATAAACAGACACAGGCAGTGTTTCAGATACTGATGTATATGTACGGTTTAGCTTATACATAATGAGATAGCCAATAATCAAACAACATAATTTAGCTACATATATCATGTGAGAGTCCAATACAAATCCAACCACATAAAATGCTACAGAAACGATTATAGTAGATATAGTTTGTTCATTTAATTTTAATAATAAAATATTCTTTGGTTTCATTTTATCATCCACAGTTTTAAGTGTATTCATTCCTATCCACACTTCTGATCTTGACTCGTGAATTAAATTTAAAGCTGTACATCCTATTGAATTTCTAATTGTCAATGGTGATCCTCTCATGACTAGAATACTGATGGCTGTTGGATTCCGACTAATGAGAGCCCAATGAAGTGGAGTATTCCTATGCACATCATCTTGTATGGACATAGACGCACCAAGGGTTATTAAAAGTTTAGTTGGATCAAGTCCTAATGTCTTATACGAACTCCACATGAGAGCAGTCATTCCATTTTTATCTCGCAAATTGACATCTACACCTTTAGCAATCAAATAAGCTACAATTGCTGTAAAACCTAAGTTTGCAGCAATATGCAAACAAGCGCGTCCTTCAACGTCATAAAAACACGGGTCTGCTCCTTTGCTCATCAATAATACTACTACGGATAAATGGCCTTGCCTAGTCGCCCAGTGTAATGGAGTTGCACGTAGATCACCTCCAACAGGGTCTACAGCTGCGCCTTTTGAAATGTAGTATTTAATTAAATCAATTTTATTGTTAATTGCGGCCCAATGTAGGAGATAAATATTTTGAGGATCTGGTTTGTTTATATCATAACCACTTTCAATTATTTCTTTACACCGGTTCAACAGTCCGTGCTGAGTAGCTCTGACGATATCGAAGTTTTTTGCTTCGTCGTCTGGAATATTTGGTTTTCGAGTATTTGGTGTCTTTTTGGTAAATACTGGTACAGCGTCTACGGTACTTTTGGCCGATGATATGGCACCACAGCCATCCTGTATGAGACTGAAGTGGCCACATGATGAATGCATCATTCTGTAAAAATTCTGTACAATTGTCAAGGAACAATGAAAACTTGTGCAGACCAGACGCTAGGAATATATACGATTCGATTTTCATGTACACTTACCTAGCGGTCTATATCATCGGTACATATTGATGAGAGAGTTCCAAGTATTCGGAACGTCGGGCGCCAACCCCGAATTATAGCATTGCATGTATCATACAGTTATCATTCATTCCCTCGAGTGTAGTTAAACATTGATTTTCGTACACACGAGATCCACTGTTAATAATTAATAAATAACCGGACGAATAACTTCCGATTGGTAACTTTAATAATAACTAGTAAATAGTAATCTAAACGGACTCTACGGACCGAGAGCCGAGAGGTTTTTGAACGGACACAGGCTGCGGGACGAGACTGATAGTGATTTGTTGTTGTGTTGATAAGGCAGACTGCAGCGCACTGTCTAGTACCGCGGTTGATATTAAGAGGGCGTGCGTGCATCAATTCTGCCGTCTATATCGATCGTGACGTCGTAGCACTGACCCAATTTCGGAAGCGCGGCATTTTTCGTATCCACCACAAACGCAAGCCACCCCCCTTATATCACCCTATATGGCTATATCACTTGACAAACGTAGTCGCACACATGGGAACCGTGCACGTGTAGTAGTGTAGTAGTAATAGTGCCGCAACTACCGGCCATCACCACCGGGGTGATCACTATTAGGGTCGTTAAGTCGTACTGAGCCGATCGGTTTGATTTTAAATACAATCCATATATTACTGGCATTTTTTGTACAGAGTACAACCGTGTTTTTGACGCATACCAATCTTATTATTTAAAAATTATATTTTGACTGCATGATGCGTATAATATTATGTGTGCGCGCCCATGGGCGTGCTCATGGGGGGGGGGGTGTCCGCCGATAAATATAAAAAGTAACGGCACTGAGTACTATAGAAATAGAATAGTTATAGTAAATAATACTAATAATATTATGGTAATTGATACTAGATAGTAGATAATATGATATACGGAAAAAAAAAATTTATTTTTTATTAATTAAAAAATACTTCTTTTGAACTCGAAAAATAGTTTATATTTGTGATCAAACAAACGTTTCAATTAAAAATTGGACACATTATAAGTTATGAACAATAGTTTTTGTCTTTGAATAAAATATGATTGACCCGCATTAATTTCCAAACATTCCAAAACTGACAAATATTATTGCGGGGGAAAAATATATTAAACAGTATAATATTATAGTACCTATTCGAATACTCGAAAAAGTATTCTAATATGTGTACAGAATAATATATTTTTTTAAATGTGTTTGAATACGTACTCGGAATACTTTAATACTTATTTATTCAAATTTTAAATACATATTCTGAAATCTGAAAACAAAATAAAAGTACTTATTCTTTATACAAGACTTCTTTTAGGAGTTGGAATAATAGCTTAAATACCTACCTACTACAATCAATTCATGTAGGCAATTTTCTATTTAGTATACATTTTAATAACCATAGGCTATACCTACCACATATTATAATCATTTCAATCAGTTTATTAATACACATTTGATTATCTCAGATCTATAATTTAGTGAGATGTTATAACTTATAAATACTATAACGCCTACATAAAACTCAATATTTATAATGTATCAAATTTGTAATATATATAATATCGGATACTTCTATTGTAAGAACTTCTAACCTCCAACACTAGGATTGCTTGAAGGAGGTGAGAAAACCTATTTTGTGCTTTAATATAATACTTGAAATTCATATATGTTTTTTGGAAAAAAAATAGTCCATATAGTATTAGGACTTATTTGGGCCCTTGTCTACTTAGAACTTAAAAGTAGTGTATGAGTCGTAAACTTTCAGACTTCAGTACTACTTACCATAATACGTTATACGTCTATTAAATACTCCATGTCTCCATGCGTAATTAAACTAATAAATAATAATAATTAAATAAGCTATATAAGGACTAAAGATTACTGATTAATATTATGGGCCCCTAATTATCTGTCTCTATTAACTGAACAATACAATATATTCCTTATAATAAAACATGTTTTCAAAACACATTAAAAAAATATTTATGGTTTATGCGTGATTGTTGGTTGATTACTTGATTGTATAATACAATACATAATACAATTAAAAACATTTTTATTCAATAAAACAATTTTTATGTCAGAATTTAATAATACCTACATAGTACATCAAATTAAATGTCAAAAACTAAAAAATTTATTAAAAATCATTCACAAAATATTCCTCGTTTTCTATTTCGAAAACTCGTTGAAATTCAGGTTGGCTGTAATGTTATTTCCGATTGATAATATTCACAAAGCATGTACTTATTATACATTTTGTTTGCCTAATGTTAATTTTAACTATTTTTTATAAGTTTGATAAATTTAAACACATTTCCACATTCTGAAATACATAATATGTAATAATGTGATATTTATATATCTTAAAAGAATTTAAATTTAAGTTAATTAGCAGGATTCTTTGACATTTTTTGAAAACATACTAAACTGTAAAATTAAAACCATTCTTCAGCAGCATTTTTGGAATTCAAGTCTAATAATTCGCATATTATATTGATTGAAATAATTGTTGTTTTATAATATCGATAAATGTATTGTTTCTATCAAGATTTTCTTTAAATAAAAATCTGAATCACCCATATCTACCTGACTACCTGGGTTTTTTAAACTCTAGATAAAACCAGTATTGCAATCATTCATCAAGGTATTGTATATATTATATACATATTGACATATTGTATTGCATAAGCAAAATCTTAGACAATCGTTACCTATGTCAATATAAAATAAAAGACCGGCAAGATACAAAATAGTGGAGTTGGGCAGTGAGCACTCGTCTGCTCTCTTCGGTATTCGCTCAGCTATAGGTGCAGATTATAGACTTTTTCGGTTTTGTTGTTGATATTAATTTTGAAAGCAACCATAAATCATTTTAAAAACGTTTCTGACCGGATTCCGTTTAATATCACGTTTACTGATACTACTTCAAAATTGTTCAACGTTTGTCGGTAGTTTTAGAGCAACTATAATGAAAAAAATTGAAAAATGACTTATCAGTTATCATCAATGTCCAGGAATTATGATGAATATTATCCAGACTTTATTTCTGCTTTATATAACTGTGCGTTTAAATGCTGCATGAAACTTTTTGAGTATCTACTTCTTCTACACGAAAAAAAAAATAACAAGATGATAAAAAAACTCATTATCTTTAATGGGGATGGTTATCTATATACTAGTATCATTAAGTAAATAGTAAATATTATATTATATTCAATGCTAGTATGTAGGCTATTTTGGTTTAGGTGGTTAGGAGATTGGAGGAACAGAGTAGGACAACATTTGTTTGGTGGAATTTTTGCTCATACGTATATAAAAGTCTTAATGGTTTCACTGTCCCAGAATATGAGATTCACAACGATACTTAAAGCAATACAATTGGTTACTAGAGGTAAGGTATAACTGTTTAACCTGTAGCACGCTCCTTCCTACATAGGTAGTATATAATGTATATATATTATTTATGCTTTCTACCAACGCCCCTGCGGCCTGCATAATGACCTACATGTGGCTATATTGCCTTATAAACTGCAGGGAATTATATTGTGATTTAGTGATCAGTAATAATTAATACTACCTAGTAGGTGTAATAAACTTTTTTTATATTAGGTAAAATATTATAAATACTGCATTATAAAATGGTCAAAGACTAAAGTAGACCTCGTTTTACTTGAATTAAATAAAAATTAACTGGTTCTCATGAAATTACTATCGGCATTTATTATATTATATATTACGTATGACTGTATGAGTACGTGTAATGGGTAGGCACCCTACCTTTACTTAAACAGTTTACATTATAATAATATGTAGGTACTATGTAATATTATACCCAATTTATATCAAAAACTGAATAGTACCCAGGTATAATGCATAAAAGTATTCCATACTTATAGAAATGGTATGAAAAAAACATTGTAACTATATATATATGGTAGCCCAGATAAGGCAATAATACGAATACTAATGAAACCTTTAGTATATGATTTACCGGTAATTTGAATTTCGGACATTTATAGATTGATTTCTAACCTATAGGCACACGAAATAATTCAGTCAAACACCGATTTTTGTAGTTTTGTCTTTTACAAA
>WHPZ01582882.1:0-23108 GCA_016617965.1 Macrosiphum rosae | reverse complement strand
ATATATATATATATATGTTATTGTACAACATCTATACATGTATTTTCAATATAGTTTTAAAACCATTACCAGAGACATATACACTGTCTAACTTAGGTTATAGTGAATAATCTAAACCAGTGATTATAAATACTCTAGTATCATATCAACCAATATACAACCTAGTTTATACTAAAATAATTAGCAAAAACCAGTGATATTGAAGCTTAAAATAATGTATGGTAAAAATATTACAAACTGTAATTTTATTTTAATAACAAAAAAAAGTTAGGTAGTACTCACTATATGCATATATAGGTGTAATATTTATTGAATACTAAATATCAGGAAAATTTATATTTTTAACATAAAATTATTTTACACAACTTTCACACTAAAATGTTCATTGTATTGATAAATCAATCTATAACTAATAGTAATTACTAGCATTTAAATAACTAACAAACTAAAGGAATCTTCATATGCATCCTTCACAGGATTTAAAATCAATTCCAAATTGTTCAATTCTTCTGTAATATAAAATAATAAACAAATATATTAGGGAATTGTTTGTGATATATTATAATCAGAAATATAAGTAATTATATTTAATCATAACATATGTACCAACCATCAACAGTTAATATGAAAATAAGAGATTTAAATTCATAAACGCAAATAATTTATATAACAATAATTTATAATGATATAAAACTATGAGACATTTCTACTCACTTTTTTAACATTGAAACTTAGTTAATTTAAAAGTGTAAGAATTTATACCAGTTGACAAGAATGGAAATAAGTAACAAATAATATACAAGAGAAAATAAATCTCATTACCATGAGAATACTAAAACACATTCCTAAGATGTACAATAACAGGACATCTTAAGATTGTGGATAACACATTATTAACCTCAATTTCTAAGTATAATCTCACACGACCTAATTCATAGAAAACAAACTATTGTTACTTTATAACTTGTGTGAATAATGAATAATAAAAAAACTTTTTGTTCCAATTCTTTTAAGAATCTGTACTATACACTATATTATTATAGTCTATATTTTTATCTTACACTATAACTTTACTTTAATTATAAATATTTTATTGACATTTTAGCTGAATTAATTAATTATAAATCTATTCTACAATATGTACCTAATTTTATGAATTAAAACCAATTGTTTCATAAACAATAAATAATCTAATATTATAATTGAACAGACAATTTTGTATATTACCAGCAGCAAACTTAATTTTATCTTCAGATAGTTTAATCTCTTTTACAGCTTTGAGCTTGTAATAGGTTTCTTTAGTTTTGTCTACATTATTTTGAAGAAAACTATGTTTAGTAGGTAGCTCCATAAGAAATGCCCAATAGTAGCAAACTCCGACGACCAAACTACGCAAAATTATTTTTTTGATAATAAGTAAATATTATGTTTAATACATTAGATATAAAAAATTAAATTACATTTTACAGAAAATAATCTCTTTTTTTTTATGGTGACATACGTAAAATACTTTTGCTACTCCACACATGCTTTAAAGTAGGAAGGGTATTATTTTGGGTATTGGGAAAAAAAAGCCCCGGAAAAAAAAGCCCCACCTATAGGAAAAAAAAGCCCCGTACTAACTAAGTACATAACGCATTTTCATTATAGTGTACATTTTATAATTTAATATTTGTATATAGGTAACCTTTACATTAAACTATAGTTATAAAATAAATTTACATTTGAAATATAAGAGATTAAAGTATAATAGGTTATTTTCAATACATATTTATTATACAAGTTTTTGATTAAAATGTATATTATAATCTAAAACCAGGCCACCAGGCAGACCATTCTGTGATTAATGTGACAGTATTGTTAATTATATTTTTCTGATTAGACATTTCAGTTTGTATTTTATTTATTCACTTTAAACAATGTAATGGAACAAATTAATATACTGTCAAAATATTTCCGATCTCCAACAATAAATTATGCTACAGTTCGTATATGCCAAAAAATTGTAAATGACCTAAATGAGTATCGATCTGAAAAATCCTTTAGTGAAGTTTGGGAGATCACGTAAGGGATAGTCAATAGTCATGATTTTCTACCACACAGAATGCTTTACAAAAGAAGTTTACCAGTTATGAACAATTTATGGTGATTCAACTCACCCATAGTTTAAAAATGTTAAGGTCTTTCATGTTTGTGTATTTTTTTTTTTTACATTTTTTATAATTATGTTTGTTTTGTAATATGTTATTTTGAGATATGTAAATAACAATATAAGCAAGTTCAGTTTAAACTAATAAATATACTAAATATTTTAAAATATATTTATGATATAAAAATTAATAATACACTTTTTTTCAAATAAACTGAAGGCAATTGTTTGTAAATAATTTTTTGCTATCTCTAAATTTTGACAATAGTACTGACACATTTTAAATGGCTTAGATGCAGTTGTAATTAAATGTTTACCGTCATCTGATATATTCTATTATTTCTCCACAATTACCTGCACGCGGCCACTAATACCAACTTGGTGCTTGTAGCAGGAGTCGGGAAGAGGTCACAGGTGCTATTGAGACATAGTAATGGGTGATGGTAATGAACTGATAATCAGTTAATTCGTCCCCGTTATCCGATTAACTAAATAATATAGTTACATGCGACTTATTATTTAGACGTTACCACACACTCTCTGTATAGTTTAATTTTATAATATTTATATTGTTCTTTAAATTATTCATATAGGCTGAAAGTGTTGAGTTTTTATAGCACTTATCTGCAAGCTGATACTCTAAATAACAGACGGCAGACACTCTTGGTCACTAAAATTTTGTCTGCTATTCAGAGAGTTCAATTTTTAGAAAGCTTAAAAATTGTGCGCTACCTATTTGGATGTGTCTGCTATTAAGAGGTATCCGTTAGGGGAGGTTCCATTGCAATGTGTATTATATGTTTAATAATTATTTGGAAATTTAACAACTTTGATTTTTAAGGACTTCTAAAATATAGTTATATACGTATTAACATATATAAGAATACAGAGGTCCCTATAGGTAACAAAAAATGCTTTCAGAAAAGTTTAATCAATAAAAGATGTAAAAAATATTAATATCAGACAACTGAAAATGTGTTAGTAGCAAATCGAATTTTATGTAAAGAATATAATTGTTTGCAATGTAGTTTAAATATTTCCATAATACATCCTAAATCACCAAAAATATTAATTTTCAACAATTGCGGTTTTTAATTGTATAAGTTGTACTTCCTATATTCCTACGTACTCCTAAACTTTAAAATAAGTCAGTAGGTAACTGAAAGAAAAGTAACTTGCCTTGATGAGTGGTGCAACATTTGTGGAAAGCTTAAAAACTCTAGTCATGGTTAAAATTTAAAAAATTATTTATTGATTTGTTCTAAAATTTAAAATTTAAAACAATAAATATTTTTTATTATATAATTATTTAACATCATTATCATAATTGCCATGAGAATATAAAATATTATACAATATTCATTCCAAAGATAGTAATATGGCACAGCCTTAACACAACCTTACCACAATAGACCTTTATACCTACAGAGTGTAGCAAAAAAAAAAACTCCTGATTTGTAAAACTAATAAAAACCAAACTAAGATATAAGGAATATATTATTATAATATATCGTAAAACATTTTTTATTTAGAAATTGTACACTATACACCTCATCAGTAGCGTAGCGTATGCGTATGCTGTGTATTGTGCATACACTTCACAAAATGAAAACATATTTTTTATAAATTAATAATGCTATATTTTTATAAAAATGTTTTAAATTTCATTGTACTAATTTAGTGCTTCGTAATATAATATTTTTTGGATTTTCTTCCAAGTTTAGGATTGATTAATCCGTGACGCGTTATAGTCCTTACATCAGTACCACGTTTATTAAGTAAGCAGCATGCAAGTAGGCGATTGCATACGGATATAGACTTTGACAGTTATTTATAGTCCTTATCGATAATATTAATAACGAAACATAACGCTTGTAGTCGTGTATTCGTCACTCGTGTATGCGGGATCAGTTGACAGTCTCTTATAAGTTTTAACGTGCATTAATTTTTAAAAAGTGATTTACTTTTAGATTCTGAGTGGAACGATGAATGTATTGATTTTACAATGATGTGTGTTTTATTTTTAATTTTTTACTTTTTTAATTTTATTTGTGTCTGTCTACACGATAAGTAGTCGAAATAATGCTTCGATTTTCAACTTCGGTATCTTGTTAGATTGGAAAGTGAATATCGTTGGTGCATTGGGGAGGTCAAAATTTATAATTCCCAGTAATTTTCAAAGCGCTGAAGAAAAACAAAATAAAAATTAAGGAAAAACAAAAGGAATTTCGATTTATTACAAGGGACATTTTCATTTTCCATTTTTTTTAGTTTTTTTTTTCTAAATATATCAATAAAATTTTATTTGTTGGTTGAAAAAGCTTGAAAATTTAATAGAAGGCTCCTGTATATGGTTTCAAAGGCAGATGAAAAATATTAAAAACACATAGACACAATTTTTTTTATAAATATTTAAAGTTCAAAAATTGACAAAATATGGAAAAATCAAGAAAATTAGCAAATTATTTTGAGTTAAGAATTTGTAAAAATTTTTCTTTTTAAATCCAAGATTTTAAAATGTAATACAAGATTCCTTATAAGATTTTCTACCTTTCTCAAAAAAAAAAGGCTATAAAAAAGCCAAATTTGTTTTGAATATAACAACAAAATAACAAAATCGCTTTATGAGAAATAGAGTGAATATCCAATATCGTAAAAATATAAATTTCAAATGCTCATAATAATTTAATTTGAGTTTCTTGTAGACATTTTTTTTTTTTTGATAAAGGTAGATAATCTTATAAGGAATCTTGTATTACATTTTAAAATCTTAGATTTAAAAAGAAAAATTTTTACGAATTCTTAACTCAAAATTATTTGCTAATTTTCATAATTTTTCCATATTTTGTAAATTTTTGAACTTTAAATGCTAATAAAAAAAAACTGTGACTAAGGATTTTTAATATTTTTTATCTGCCTTTGAAACAATATACTAGAGCCTTCTATATATTTTTCAATCTTTTTTAAATAAGAAATAAAATTGTATTAATATTTATAGAAAAAAAACTAAAAAAAATAAAAACTGAAAATGTCCGTAAACAGCTCGAAATAAGTCAAAATATTTGGAAAATGTTATGTTGTATAATAGAAAATGCTACTTACATGGAATCTTGTTTTAAATTTTCAATCCTTAGATATAAAAGTTGATGATTTTATACATTTTTAACTACAAAATAATTATTAAATTTTAAATTTGATAAATGTTGTCAAAATTTGATCTTTAAATGCTTATAAAAAAAAATGGTGCTTATGTATTTTTAATATTTTTCAACTGCTAATGTAACAATATATCAGGAGCCTTGTACTAAATTTTTACTCTTTTTGACCCAACAGATAAAACTTTATTGATATTCATAGACAAAAAAAATAATAAATTGAAATGTGAAATTGTCTGTAAAAAGCTCAAAACAAATCAAAATATTTTGAAAATTTTATCAACTATAAGAATTAAAAAATAAACATTCATTGAAATTTTCAAGTATCTACAGTCATTTGTTTTTTTAATTACAACAAAATAAGAAAATCGTTACATGATAAATCGAGTGAATATCAAATGTTGTAAAAATATAAATTTCAAATGCTCATAATAATTTAATTTGAGTTTCTTGTAGACATTTTTTTTTTTTTGATAAAGGTAGATAATCTTATAAGGAATCATGTATTACATTTTCAAATCTTAGATTTAAAAAGAAAAAATTTTTACAAATTCTTAATTCAAAATTATTTGCTAATTTTCGTGATTTTTCCATATTTGTCAATTTTTGAACTTTAAATATTAATAAAAAAAAACTGTGACTAAGGATTTTTAATATTTTTCATCTGCCTTTGAAACAATATACTAGAGCCTTCTATTAAATTTTCAATCTTTTTTAAATAACAAATAAAATTTTATTAATATTTATAGAAAAAAAAAAACTAAAAAAAAATGTAAACTGAAAATGTCCGTAAACAGTTTAAAATAAATCAAAATATTTTTTAAATTTGTGCATAGAAAACGCAAATATAAATAATTAGTCAAAATTTCATGTATCTACGGTCATTTTTTTTAAAGTTACACCAAATACCAAAGTCGATTTTTTGAAAAATCGATTTTGCGTGAAAATTCCCGTTTTTCCTTAATTTTTATGTTGTTTTTCCCGGCGCTTGTAAAAAATATTGGGAATTTTGAATTTTAACCTTCTCAATACATGAACAATATTCGCTTTCCTATCAAACAAGATACTGAAGTTGAAAATCGAATCATTTTTTCGACTACTTATCGTGTACACAGACACACAAAAATAAAAAAAACAACACACATCATTGGAAAATCAATACGTTCATCGTTCCTCTCAGAACCTAAAACACACATCATTGTACAATCAATACATTCATCGTTCCACTCAGAATCTAATATTTAATATTATTTATTATTCAATGCTATTACGTGTTATTTCAACCATGCCTCCTCCACCCGTCGACAACCTTATCAAGTGAAGTCTTTTTGCCGCACTCTGTATTATAATATGCTAAATAAATTATGCGTGCACCATAGATAACAGCATCGAACAAATAACAATGGCATTGGTATTCAGCCATGGATTCGTACTTTCGTACTTTATCGTTGGCCTGCTTGTCCATGAAGCCATGGAAATATTGATGAAAAGCATAACAATTATCGCCCAACGAGTATAATATATTTTGTTCTGCTGAAAGCTGTACGGACGGGCGCCGGCGGATTGTCGACTGTCGTCTGCCAACTATTGCTTTAATCGCTGATTTAATGTGCTTATAATTATTATTAATTAAATAAATCGTATTGTACTATTCTATTGTATTTTGTTTATTCAGAACAGATAATCTTATTTTTTAACGCCGTACTAGCGTAATCCGAATAGAAAAAAGGAATACGGATTGTAAACGCAATCATCAAATATCTATCTCGAAACATAATAGTTAATGAAAATTTTCTCGTTTAATCTCTTTTAACACTTCAGCAGATGATTGTCTCGCCCTGAAAAAGTGCATATTACTGTTAAAACAGTATTCATATTCGGACGGTGGTATTCAGAATCAAGGTACCTATTTGTAATTGTGTAACTTTTATACTAAATTCAACAAAATATAATATTAAGCCTGCGCCTATATACTAAAATAATAAAATACCGATATTTTCCTTGATTTTATATTTTCTACATATTAACTCTATTAATAATTAAAGGTTCTAGAAATGGATGCGTGCTTAGCCGTTGATCGTGAGGTCGACAAAGTATTGTCAAGGTTTGAAGACATGAGTAAAAGCTATAATGTTGTATTGCAGCAAATGATTGATAGTCTGGAAATAATACAAAATGATTGGCAAAATAATGCTATTAAAGACGGTAAGATTTTAACCATCAATATTTTTTTACAATTAATATTGTCAGATAAAATATACAAATGTAGTGTTAACTTACAGTAAATACCTATGTAATTTTTTTTTATTTTATCCGATTAACTAGTTTTTACATTATTTTGATCAGCATAAATGTTGTATACATTCAATTTGATATGAAAATATTCTGTATATTATAATCATATTTTATATTCATGATAGAACAATTTTATTTAAATGAGTTACCTATTTTTTAAATTGAATTCCCTAAATCAGTATAATTATCTACTTATCTACACTGTCGACAGAATAGATAATTATTTATAAGTAATGTACCTATTAATACCATATTTTTGTACTAAGCACATATTATGAACATTTTACTGAATTATATTGTATTTGTAACTAAATATAATATATTGTATATTTGTAACTAAAATAAATATAATATAATTATTTCATAAAAGTACCATAAATAAAAAAAGTTGTGCGATATTGATTTATCATTTTTAAATTTTAAGTTATTTAGTATAACAAATAAGTTAATGTTTGAGTATACTTAAAAAATATAAAAATCATCCATCAATAAATTGTATAACATTAGATGGGTAAATTAAATAAAAAATAAATCTCAAATTACATTCAAAAGAAAAATCATAGACAAACTTATCATTGTATTTAACAAACATTATTACCTGCTTAGCAATAAATGCTGTTATAATGTATTTTTGATCTTATTTCTTTTTCAGAAAATAAAATGTCATCAATTAATGATATATCAAATTTAATTTATAAATCAAAAGAAAAAACACAAAAATTAGCTATTGAACACCGAGAACTACATAGTACTGTATCAAAAGTGGGAAAAGCAATTGACAGAGTATGATAATCAATTCAATTTAGATTAATATTCAATTAATATTTATTTTATTTACAGAATTTCGTATCAGATTTTGATGCAACTTGTAAAGAGGATATTTTTGATGAACCCAAAAATGCCACATTACTTAATTATATCATCTGTCAACATTTTTATAGACAAGGCAACTTGGATATTGCTGATGAACTTGTAATGGTTAGTTCATTTAAAATCATAATTATATAGGTCCTTATTTTTAGGTAAGTTACTTTGAAAATCTAACTTTGTTAATATCTTTTTCGCAAATTAAAGAATAAATTCTTTATTGCGTAACAAAAAGTATATTAACAAATAACAATTTTATTTATTTTTTATAGGAATCTGGAATAGTCCTTGAACCTAGCATAAGAGAACCATTTGCTAAGTTGAAACACATCAAAGAGTCATTAATTAACAAAAATATTTACCCAGCTTTAGAATGGGCAAAAGAAAATCGGGCAGTGTTAGATACTCAGGTAAATATACAATATTATAATTAAATAAATATATTATTAATTAAATATTGGTTTAAATGTATAACTTAGGTATATGCATTAATTAGAAATTGTGATAATTATTTTATTAAATTTAATTTTCTAACATAATGTAGGTAATAGATTAAAATATTTTTAAGAAATTTAACAAATAATTATCTTGGAATGTCTTTTTTTACTTGGGAGTTGAAACTATTTTTTTAATTATTATTAATTGTTCAGTAAACTAAGGAAATAGTTGTATTCATCTATTTGTTATTCAATATTTGGAAGTCTTAGAAACAAATAAAATTATATTACATAGAACAACCTGTATAATAACCTCTTCTACAATGCTATAATTTAATATTGACTTTAATATAATATTAAGGTAACATATGTTACTTATATAAATTATAAACATATTATAAATTAAAATATACAATTTTTTTTTGGTTTAAATTTAGATGTATCCTCCATACCCATTGGTTAAAAGGATTTCATCGGCTTCAAATTTGCCTATTCGTATTCCATATCATGCAAAAAGAACCAAATTTTCTGGTGGCATAATGAAACCAAGGCCAAAGACAAAAAAAATTAAAAGAATGGAATTGGCAAAGAAAATATTACAACAATTTTATAAGGTTTGTAATAAGAAATAAAATAATAATTAAATCGATGATAAAAAATTTAAACTTTAAAAAAGGTAATAATTTTATTTTATTATACTTGGTTTTAATGTTATAGAGTTCTGCTCTTGAGTTTAAGCTTCACCAGCTTGCGTTTTTATCAATTATTCAAAAAGGTGTAGAGCATCAAACTGAAGCTGTTGCATATGCCCGAGCTAATTTTAGTCAATTTGTTGACAAATATGAAAAAGGTTACTAAATTAAACATATTTTACAAGAAAAAAAAATTAATTAATTTTTTTTTCAATAGAAATTCAAACTATGATGGGTATGCTGTTATTTATTCCACAAGGAATCAATAAATCACCATACTCAGATATGGTTCAAGAAAATATGTGGGATGAAGTTATTGAATTATTTACAAGGGATGCTTGTACTTTACTTGGATTAAGTTTTGATAGCTTACTGAATGTCAGGTACTATAGATATTTAAATTAAATACTTGTATTATCTAGAACAATAATTTAGAATTGTGGCTTTTCGTCCAAATGATATGTTATACTCTGAATCATATAAGAGTAATCTCAGAAAAGCTCTTGTACACTGTAAAAGCAATTGCTAACATGCTCCTGAGGATGTCTCCAACACCTGCTTAGCTTGCATTTTGCGATTATAAACACAATAAACTAATGTCTCGGAAACAAAAGCTGACAATCAAAATGGATTTATTCGTGGGGTGTGATAGGTGGTATGATAATATCAGTCACCACCTGAGGTTACTTTTATAGTTCCTATGAATTTCTAAATTGCATTTTAATCAATACAACCTAGTATTGTCCATTTGTCCAAATTTGACCATAAAAACCATTTTATTTGTAAAATCAACACAATCCAGAACAATATTTCTTAAATTGTGTTCTGCAGAAGCCTGGGGTTCTGCAAAACTTGAGTGCTATTTTTAAAATATTCAAGAAAATTACTTTAAAAAATCTAATAAAGATATATTCACATTTTGATTATTTTTAATTGTATGTTATTCACTCACCTCTCAACCGTAGTCGAAACTACAGGTCAGGCCATTTATTATTTCAGTATTCTGTAATTAGAATTGATCTTTATATTTATCATTTGGACTGTCCTAATAAAATTGTCTAGTTTTGCCTCTCATAGAATAGTCAGTTTTAATATTTGATCGATATAATTGATTCTTGAACTTCAACAAGATAAAGTTTGTGGTTGATAACGTACAATTAATTACAACTTGGGTTCTCAGTTTAAATATCAACCAAAATGAAATATGTAACGCAACAGACTAGATGCCGAGCCTAACATGAGAATTTAACTTTTATCCAATAAGCTTAATATTTAGTATATCTATAATAATAAAATGCAATATCATTCATCTCATCATTAAAATTTAAATGTAAAAGTCCGGGGTGTGTTATTTTAAAAACTTGGTAAATTTTGAAAATTTTTTTTTTTAATACAAATAATTAAATAAATATTATTATACCTGAAATAATTATTATTTTTGTTGATTATAATCTTTATAGGGAATGTTGCATTAAAACTATTGAAACAAAGTAGATGTGCCAACGATAAATGTGGACATTTAAAGCTTCCAATGATAAAAAAAAAACATTAAAAACGCTTCACTGTCGGTATTGGTGTTTGTGCTACTTCTCATTTTATTTACTCATGTGAATGTTTTGCATTTGAAAATTGGGTATTTCGTATTTTAAATTTTTTGAGTCTAGGTTACTTTGTTTTTTTATGTACATTTGAATAACAAACAATAATTAACTCAATTTCTTCTATTATATAAATTTATTAGGTTACTGCTTTTTATATTTAGTATTACTTAACTTCACCCAGAAAAATTTGTTTTACTTGACAAATGGCGCTCCTGGTGTATTCTTACTATCAAATTTTCTGCCTTAAGTGCGTATGTCCATACGTACAAATTTTTTTGTGCAGTACCTTTCCAGTGATATTATTTATATATATATTATATATTTGTCCCTCTTATTATATATCTAGGCAGAGTAATTGGTTCAACAAAAAAGTGCTTGGGTGTTGTGCTTTGTATATAGATTATTAAAAGATATAATTATTAGATAAGATTTTATATTTATACTATAGTAAAAATGTATCAACAAACAAATATAGATATAATATAAAAAAAAAAAATCACTAATAATTATTTTAATTTTTAAGTGTTAATGCTGGTTGTGCAGCTCTCCCTGCACTTTTGAATATCAAACATGTAATGACACAGAGGAAAGTAAACAATATTTGGAAAGGAAAAGATGAGTTGCCTGTAAGTAAATTTATTTATATGTAATAAGTTATTTAATTGTTATATGGTAATAATAAATATTTTCCTTGTTATTTAGATTGAAATTGATTTAGACATGGAGCATAGATATCATTCAATGTTTGCATGTCCAATTCTCAGACAACAAAGTTCAGATATCAATCCTCCTATGAGACTTATTTGTGGCCATATTATATCCAAAGATGCTTTACATAAATTAGGATCCTCAACTAAGTAAGATCAATTTCTTTAAACATAAGCACAGCATATGTAACAATTATTTAAATTGTTGTTTTTAGATTAAAGTGCCCATATTGCCCAATGGAACAAAGTTCATCAGAAGCTAAACACATATGTTTTTAGGCATATTTACCACCAATCATTCGATTAAAATTGTATACCTATAATTATCGCTCTAAATGTATGGATTTAAACTGAAGGATATACTTATCAACTTAATAGTTATTTAATTTTGAATATTACTCAACAGAAAAAATACCATTACATATTATTGAAAAGTTTATTTGGATGATAATTGAAAACTGTATAACCTATGTAATTCGTTTATAAAAATAAGTAGATGACATAACTTTCTGGTAATATTATACTTATACTATGTGCGCATAAAGTTAATTAGGTTCATTTTACAACTCTTTTTACTGTATAATTTAATATAAGCTCGAACATTTTTTAAATTATAATATCCCTATATAATAATATTTTTGTTCCTATAAAAATATATTTTAATTAACATGTTGAGTGCCTCGTAGTAACTGACATGCATTGCCTTTTAGCAGCTTCAAATTGGCCCAAAAATGTGTTGACGTCCGGCTCCCAGGCAATGCTAAAATAAACCAACGAATAACCACAAACAGATATGGAATTGTTGCCTTGTACCTAATTGAATTATAAAAGCCGTAAATATACCTATACAACTTGTTGACGCAGTCATGGAGGCAATGTCATAATTGTCGACTGAGGCACTCTGCGTGTTAGTCATGATATAATATTTATTGGAAATTTCTTTACATATTTAAAATTCAACCATCGTATTACAATATAATAAGCAGGGCTCGGGACTTAAAGCATTTGTTTATTTTTATGGATTGGCTTAAAATTTAGCAGAGTGCTATGGAAGTGTATGTCTTGTTATGACACGTTAAATTATGAAATTTAAAAGTGATTTTTTTGTCGATTTTTCAACAAAATGCTTATTTCCAGTTTTTCTGGTTATTTTGGATTTTTTGACCAGTTTTTCTACTTTTTTTTATGGTTTTATACTGCAAAGTTGTTTTTGATAGAATTAAAATTAAATCATTTAATGCAATAATGACGGTAAGATTTAATTTTTTTTTTTTCAACTAATTGTAAATATCGTTTACATTTTAATTTTCAAAAAATCCCTCCGAAAATCTATGAATAATAATTTGAATTGTCTCGAAAGTGAAGTTTGATTTTTTTTATAATATAAAGATTTATTTATTTATTTTTATTTTTATTTTTTGTTAGAAACTTTTCCTAATCATTATTTTTAACACAGTTATACAAATTATGTCTATAGTACCTACTTTATCATGTAAAAAAAAATTTTTTTTTTGATGAAATATTTTTGCTTAAATTTAAGTCTTTTAAGTGCTATAAGTTCCGAGCCCTGATAATAAGTGAATTATTTTTATTCTTTAATAATTATTTATTTTGTATGTTTCATGTTATATAAGTATTTATAGTTTATCATTTAAATATTAACCATAGTGAGGGTGAAAGTTAAAATAAAATTATATTTCTGCAATCTTTTAAATCATATCAAATACTATTTTTTATAATATTATCATAATTCTATCTCAATATTTTCAGATTAATTTAAGGTATTAAAAACAATTAAAACATATATTTTGTTTTAACACCACAGTAATACAAGTTTATTGACAAAATATGTGTATCAATGAATATTTTATTATCATAATAGTGAATACAATTGAAAATATAATATTAACATAATAGTATTTTAAACGATTACATTAAAAACAGTCGATTTACTTGAATATTATAGAAAAAGACTAGAAATAACAATGTGATGATACTTAAATATTTAGGTTTTATCTCATTAATGTTATACTTTGGTAGAGTCAGGTCCATTCCATAGTTTTATCCAATTTTGGTATTAGTCAATACCTAGAATTATTAGTTATTTGTGGCATAGCCACAGGCATAGCATAAGCCAATCAATAGTTTCATCATTTACTGTTTGTTAGTGTAATATTTTCTTCAAAATCATAACAAAAGTAAGATATATTAAACTAAAATTAATTAGGACTAATGAGATTTGGACAGAACTATGAATGGATTCAAAATCCTGAAATCAATATTTACAATATGTGGTAAAATTACTCTTAATGAATTACATGATAAATGTATTTAAAATTAGCACTCATGTGCAAACATTATGACAGTCAAATGTATTATTAATTTTTATTCTTCTGATGTCTTCAAATCTTATTCGATTAATTTTTTTGCTTTGAAGTAACGCCTCAAGTAAATTACTTGCCAAGTTGCTAACACAATTACACAAATCATACTGAACAAACTAAAATAGAGGACTCTCTTATTTGTAGATTCTGAAATAAATAAAATTATAAATTTAAAAATACATATCTCATCTTATGTACCTATTAATAACTAAATACCATTTGTACTGCGCATTTCATCAGCACGCTTTTTCATATCTTTGAATTCTAGTACAATGGCTTCTGAAAAGTCTTCCAGTCGCTTTAGATCCATCTCGAGAGGTTTCAATTTAAAAGCTTCAGCAATCTATCATCACAGTTAATTAATAAAGACAACCATATACATTATACTAGAAAAATAATTAAGAAATTGTAACTAAAAAAAAATATGACAATAAATTGTGTTGATAGTTTTTAAAAACTAAGCAATTTTATGAAGTTTCACAAAAATATCAAATAATAATATAACCGAAGTTTTTTAAACATTTTCTACCTATACAATCTTAAGATGAATCAACATAATAATAGGATTAATTAAAGAAAAATATATATCTATAATCAAAGGCAGATCTGTTGTTCCTAATGCAGATCAACAGTTTTTGACCAAAAAGCGTCCAATTTTTCACACATATACTTCAGGCTCAGACAAGTCGTAGAATATTTTCATCCTGGAATTCAACCAAGTGTTGACTTACACATGTATTTTTTTTACTTTATTTGTTTATATATATATGGTTGCAATTGATGGAAGATATAAAATAGTATTATTGTGAACTAAGATACCTTAATTTGTGGTTTTAATGATTGGAAATAATTGCCTGTATTGTTTTATATAATTATTTAGTAACTGTTGAGGAAACTTAAAATAAATATAGCCGATTTCAATCAAAATCCACCAAAACTATGTAATGGGACAAGATTGTCAAAAATTCACTCTCAAGTGACACAGAGGCAACAATTCTAACAGGGGCAACTAAAAGAAAGAACATCTTCTTCCCGAAAACTCAAACGATAGATAAATATATTAATTTTAACTTAGTTGGAGTCGGGTAATACAGTTAGTTATGTTATATAACAAAAAACTTACTCCTTCATAACTTTTAGCTTCTACTCCTGTTTTTATATCCACAAAAACCTCTTGTATAGTACCTTGATGATCTGTAAATTATAGAACTAACTATTAGGAATCTACAATTCATCTGATAAAATAATATCATTGCATTTGTTAAGAGGATGTCAGCTCACTATTTGTTTTCTCTCTCTGGCCCACGTGCAACATAGACAAAACATATTTAAGCAGAATCATTTTTTCTATATTTTTAAGTAAAATTATCTATTACAAAAAAGAAAGGGAATAATATTTTTGAGGGAATGACATCGATTTGTCTAAATATTGTCTCAAAATGATATAAGCATAATTAATTAAATGTACAAAAATTTTTTGTTTATTTTGAAAGTCGAATACAGAATCAATTAACAATAAAATATAAAAATGATGTCATTCTCTCAAAAATATTATTTTCTTTCTTTTTTATAATGGGTGATTTTACTCTAAGATTTCTTAAAAACATAGAAAAAATGATTCTGCGTTAGTATCTTTTGTCTATGTTGCGCGTGGGCCAGAGAGAGAAAACAAATAGTGCACTGAAATCCTCATAAGTAACTGTATATTAATTATAGATTATAAAATGTTAAATGTAGATTCTTATATAAACCATTGTTTTTATTCATCGATTTAGTAACAAGTTATAGCTTACATTCATCTAAAAAATATAAAACAAAAAAAAATTACTTTAATTCATTTAATTCTATCATTTAAATGTTTTATTTTGTTCATACTTACTATTTGAAGTTTTTGAAGAAAAACATATTTCAAATATATCATAATTTTCTACACTAAAAGTAAACTTTCCAGAACTTATATCTTCTTTCTGGGACAATATATGATTTTTTGAATCTTTAACCTATGAATAATATAAATATGTATCTAATTTATCAAACATTACATAATAATACATATTTGAGTTAATAAATCTCAGTAGGAATAGGAGTATGTAAGTTTGACTTGCAACAAATGTATAAATTTATAATAGATAGAATTAAAACTTAGGTACTAAGAAATTAATATATATTATTTGTATACAGGAATTAAAGAAATAACTTTTTTTTTTAAATAATTTTACTATGGTTGGGACGATTAGGGTGATAATTAATAAATATTAATTGGTACAAATGTGTAAATTGAGCTACCTAAATGATTGGATTATACCTAATTAGTTAGTAAAAAAGGTAATTTATATAATACCTAATAATTATAGGTAGGTAGGTAAGTCATTAAATTAAAACAAGTAAGTCAATGTTTTTGGTACTGCACATTTAAATTAAGTAATTAAAGTAATTACGTAAAATTAAAATTGTTTGCTACCGAGATATGTTATTATATAATATATATATATATATTGATTAAAAATGTAAATAAAACTACTCGAATCAATAAGGTAGGTACCTAGTTGATTATTTAAATATACTTACAACATAATCTACTTGCTGATTGTCAACCGGAGTTACTTCATATTCACCCTTTACCAATACATTTTCCCTGAGTTCTTCTCTGAGACATTTTCGACTGTTGGGTTGCATATTCCATCTTATACAGTTCCCGATTGAGAGTATAGATAAAGAAATCGCCAAATGTACTATTAAGTTCATTGTAACAAATTAATTGTTGAAATACGTAACACAAATTATACAAAAGCGTAAACGATAATAATATACGAGTTGTCAAACAAATATAGAAGTAGGAAAATCGGTTTTTAATCCAAGTACTTCCGGCACTAACAACTAGACGAGTAATCGAATATGAATTCCATTACGAAACATTGAAAGCTAATCCACCATTTATAAATACACGGACGTTAAGCAAACACCGCAGACATACTATTATAATAGAATATGCAATAAACAAACTTGTATTATAAATTGTTTATCGGCATGATATAATGTGTAATAAAACTCAAATACTCGGTACCTACGAGCATGACATTAGACCACACATAGATGCGATTGTAATAATATAATGTTGCGAAAAAATAAATGTATTTGAAAAAATTAATACATTTCGTAATTTTGTATAACGTGTATATTGATAAGATAAATATTACATTACCGCAGCGGCAACATAATATTACATTCTATATAATATTCTATGAGCGGCAACGATAATAATAATATGACCACCATGAAGTTGTGGACAATAACATACCAATGAAACCAGTGTATTAGATACGTTTTTCGTGTTATCTAGTTGTCTGGTTATCGGGGCCCGATGCGACACACAGTCACTGAAAAAAAAAAAAAATGTGGAATTGAAAAGTTACAACTGCGTCACCATGAAAAATGCGCTCGTGTTCGTGATGTAGCTGTCCGGCTCATCATATAAGTAGTATGGTTAGTTAAATCGTGGTCCGGCTGTCGTAACTTAATATAATGTTGTTAATTGTTGTTGACATTTCACATTTTTAGTTTATGTGAGCACAGAAATATTGATGTCAGCCCGTGGCGGATATCATAATTTTAGGTGACCAACCCCTCATAATACTGTTATACCGACCTATACAATTTCCTATTTTTCTTCTATCAATACCTACCCACCCATATTTAAGGTGTGGCCTGAGCAACGCTTGGACCCTATGTTGCACGCCACTGATGTCAGCCAATATTTTAGTTTTACACAACTAAATCTGTTCAAATTTCAAGTTTACACCACTACGAAACATTGCATTTTTTTCATTACTCATGTTTTGTACCCCCGGACATAAGACAATTAATACAATGTCAATTACATTAGCCACCTAATAAAGAATCCAAATTTATGCTATTGTATAAAAATAGCTGTAAAGAAAAAAATGTGAAATAATTAATTAATTACAATAATAATACCGATTTTGGTGATTATAATGAACTATATTTGCCAACAAGGTTTGTTTTTTTTTTTTTTGAGCATGTTATAAAATAGCCAATTTAAGTGTATAAAAAATAGTTAAAAGAAAATAATACTTAGTTCTTGACTAATGTAAATTAAACCTATACCAATTATTTAAATTAAAAGTATTAATGCATATTTTACTAAAGTTTAGGTAATCTTTTTAGTTTATTACATTAGATACACCCTGAATAATGCCCATCAACCAAATAACTATTTAAAATGTGTAGCTTACCATTCTAAACACAGTTGACCGATGCTATATCTTTACAGTGTTTTGCTACCAGTACATATTTTAACAACTAACCATAACTATTATCTTACCTATCTATTATTTTCATTGTACAAAATGTTAAAATGTTCTATTAATGCAATACAAATTAAAAAACACTCCATAATATAGTCATGGGTCGGTATTAAGAATTATTCATAGACACTAGTTTGATTTTAAGATACTTGTTGTACATTAAAATAATGATCATGAATCAAAATTTTTCTGGTACCCGGTCCTTAATTTACAGATTTAAAATGCAATGCCAAAGAAACAAATAAAAATCAATTAGAGTTTATTTAATATGTTATAAAGTTGTAACCGATTAGTTCATAAAAGCTCGTACACCATACATGATCATTCATAAATTCAAGATGACAAGACTGTCAGATTTTTGCTACTGACAAAACAAATTACACGAGTTTAATATTCATCGATTATGAAAGATGTTAAATGATAATCATGCAACAATGAATGTTATCATAAGTTGATTTCACAAATCATCGTAAATAGGCGTTGGGCCCTTTAACATTTTCAACCGATTACTATAGATTGAAGCAGTAGCTATCAATATTTTTGATACTTACCTTTCGTGGATTCAAAAATAAATAAATTACAATTACTACTAACAATAACTAACAATAAAAAGTTATAAATAATAACTTATTGACCTTGTATTGTTTTTTTACAATCACCTCTGCTTAATAACCATGACAAATGGAATGAAATGAAAACAATATTTCATATACAAGTTTATATTATTTCATTAATTTTTTGATTTGATTTATAGTATAATAGTAGTATAAAGAACATTTAAAGCGATCAAATATAACATTATTGATAGCTTGTTTAAACATTTAGCACAAATAATTTGAAATTAATATATATATTTTAAAAATATTTAAAATAATTATTAACATTAAATAATGATGAACCTGTAGATTGAATATTACATAAAAAGTTTGTTTATTTATTTTAGTATTAAAAATCCATTTGAGTTCATCTTCACAACAATTTTATTAGGTAACAATAATAAGTACAAGATAAAAAAATATATAAGGAATTAAAAAATACATTTTATACTCAATAATCAGGCTTGGTTCACTTACTTATAATAAACAAGTTTAAACTAAATATTTTTAACAATAAAACAATGTTCATTTCGAGGTAAGCTCTCTTGTATAGGGATGAGGCAACAATGATGTAATTCCATTTATAATTGCCATTGGCTTACGTTGGACACATACTTTTTGAGACCAAGTACTACACAATAGAGCCAGCTTACCATAAATAGTTTGAGCCATCTCATCTGTTTCAATATTATTTTCACATACATAAACAGTATCAAAATAAAATGTTGGTGAACAGAAAATATTAAATGTCTTTTTGTCTAGTGGTTCAATAATCGGTAAACAGTCATCTCTGTTATAAGTCATGATAACTCTAAATATACAATCTTTATGAAGATTCCTTAATTTACCAATATATTTTAACAAAGGGCCGAAATCATATGCCACAACTTCTTCAGGTTTATCATTTTGATTCAATATAGATGATAATTTTTCGATTACAACATTAATATTTGTTGTAAAATCCATAACTAGATTAAATGAGTGTGGGGTTAATAGACAAATACCAAAAGAGTTATTTTGGAACCGATTCTTTTGCAATGCAAAAAATCTGTATGCCCTTCGAATTATTGCCACACTAGACATTGAATCTATATTAGTAGGACTGAAATCAATGTCAGTTTTAGACAATGCATACGAATCCATAACAAACAATATTTTCTCATCTGGTAGATTTTTAAACTCTATGGGAGTTTTTGTCAACTTTTTTGATAGAGCGTTTGCATAAGACATCGTAAAAACAAATTAACAATATATTTGAATTTACCAACGAAAACTTATCAATGATCTTTTTTAATCCAATTTCAATTAGTTCTCGAACTATTATGTGTCAAAAAGTCCAGCTTGAATAACATCAATGAAATCCTAGAACAGAATTTAATTTTTATTAGTATAGGTATTATGAAATACAAGTATACAACACAAACTGCAATAACAAATCGATTTAATCTTGTAAAAAACATACCTAAATAATTTTCAAGTGCAATAACAATTGTTATTCATGTCGACGACTAAAAATGGTATACTAAATATGTTTTGTAGGCGGAAAAAAGTAAAAAATCTACACTATCAATTAATGATGTTGTAAATTTATTAGTATTAAATTTTATTGGCATTCCCGTGTCAAAAATCGATAGACTAGGCAAGATGTTAAACACCAACCACAAATAATAGTGTAAATTTACAAAATTAATTATTAATTATTATATTATAGTATATCACAGAAATACAGAATACAAAATCATGCTATTGTAAAAAATTATTATCGCAAAATATTTTGTGGTTACTATTGTGGTTTGATATCTACAACTTGTTATCAGTCCACCTCGGTGGTTACCTCAAAATCGTTTACAAAATAATCGTATTTACAGGATGTATCTTATGTAGTTATGTCATTGTACGCGGGGTTTTTTAACGATTATGGATTCGATGACACAGAATTTCGTTAGGTTATAATTTACTAATTTTCATGATTTTAATGATTTTTATCGACATTTTAACTTCGGACGCTCATAAAAAATTACTGTGGTTTTACTCTCAACTTTTTTTTAATTCCACTAACAACAACTTAAGAGGAACTTTATATTACATTTTCAAGTTTTTTGACCAAGCGTCAAGCGAATATTTTTTATCAACATTAATTTAAAAAAAAAACTAATAATAATCGAAATTTTTATATGGCTATAATGCATATAATTTATAAATAAATCATCATGAATCAAAATATTTTGAAAATTGTATGGTGTATAGAAAATGTTAATATAAACACTCGGTGAACATTTCATGTATTTACAGTAATTTTTTTAAGAGTTAAAACAAAAACAAAATCGATTTTGTCGAAAAACGATTTTGCGTTCAAATTGGCGGTTTTTCTTAATTTTTTTTTTTTTTGGTTTTTCCAGGTTCTTTTGAATACTACTGAGTAATGAGAATTTTAAATTTAGACCTCACCAATGCTGAATGCACAAACTAGATTCCCATCGGAAAAGATAGAAGTTGGAAATAATTATTTCGACTACTTATAATGTGCACAGACACAAATTTAAAAAAATTAAAAAACAAATCAATGTTTAAAATCAGTACATTCATTGGAGCGCTTAGAATCTAAAATATATCGCAATATTTTATCCTATTTATTAGTAAAAATCATTAAACACCAAAGTGCAGATTGCAATGATAGTTTGAATTAACCATTGGTAACAATTATTTAATGTTATGGGCGTTATGGCAAACAACAGTACCTAGGTAATGTGTATTATAGTGTATTACGATAATATTATCTACATCGTGGATTATCATGTAAAAAATATTAAATAAAGCCAAGCCCGACCAGCGTTTAACTAAATCTTAAATTGTGTTATGATCATAATTCATAGTAGGTATTCAAATATTATTATTGTAGCTCTTTAATAAAGTTAATTCTAATAATAATTAATAATAGGTACTAATAATAATATACGCCACTCGGAATTAAACTACCCATTGGCTTTGGCTATGAGACTTTAAACAGACTATTGGCAGCATGAGTATGAGCCTTATAACCGATGCCTATAATAGAGACGTAAGCTCGGTGTAAATTGTATTGTTTTTTTTACCTACTTACTACATAAATGTATATTTTTATAGTGAAATCAAATGTCTGACTAATGATTCTGTACAGTAGGTACTATAATACTACGCTACACTACTATACTGTGTATAGTGTATACTGTGTACGCATAACGTAGGTAGGTACCTAATTCGAATCATTCTGAATGATATACTATTATGTGGAGTGTAGACAATTTAAATTTATCACACATGCAGACATAAGTCACAAGTACAACAACCACGAAAATAATCTCCAAGTATATGAACACAAACACCATAAAAAAAATAAAAATATTACGTACTTGTCATCACGACACGACGCTGACATCATGTACATGTAGTGCGCTCTTGATGCCGGAATGTCACCGGTTCTATTTGACACAATCTGTAGATACATTTTTTTTGAACATCGATATTTTTATATTCACGGATTTTGTACGTATTCGAAACCTGGGATCAATAATTAACATAAATCGACTAAGTCTATCCAACCGAACAATATTTTCTTACTGAAATTAAAAACGATTGAAAATACATAGGCAGGTACTAAGTAGGTAGTTAACGAAATTTATTATTGAAATAAAAATGTCTTAACTGACGACATTGGGTATATTAATATATTTTACAATAATATTATATACTCAATGCTCAAGATTATGCATAGGTATAATATATTTTACAATAATATTATATACTCAATGCTCAAGATTATGCATCTAACGATTTTGGTTATTTGGATGTAATTTGAAAAAGGTGGACAAGTGAGTGTCGCTCTGCTGTACAGTAGGTTACAAGTTGGTCACTGTAATGGAT
>WHPZ01582880.1:0-24212 GCA_016617965.1 Macrosiphum rosae | reverse complement strand
AAAAAATGTAAAAATAATGTACTTGCACTCGATCGTAAACATAAAAGCACCAACGTTATCTCTCACAGAGCTAAGACAAATACAATTAGTTGATTAGTACGAGACGTTTATCTTTGAAAATGTTCGATACACGCGGTTCTTGTTAAAAAAGAAAGTTGTTACGAAATGTAATAAAACAAATTAATTTGGAGAAAAAAAATTGGACGGCTCAATCGAATTTTATTTTTAATCATTCCGAGTCCTTCCGATGATAATCAATTTTCAAAGTTTAAAAGATATTTACCGAACATTTATAAAATAATTAATATTACTTCTGTAATTTATAAAACGCTTTTCCATAATGTCTCCTGCGGTTGGCCTGCATAATAATAGATTACATACAATCATAATAATACGAGAAAAGACGTCTCGACCAATATTTTCGCTCAGCATTATCAATGTGGATACAATTACTGTACTTTTATACTTCGTAAATTGGATTTATTCGACTCAAACGTGTCTGCAATTTGTTTTTGGAGGGATTCAAAATATTCGGGCAGTGGAATTATTGGTCGAATTGATACAATAGTATGACGTACTGTAATATGATTCATGTCCCATCGACTTATTTTTCTCATGAATACGGCATTTTTGATTTTGTAAACTTGGGTTTCATTTTATTTGAGGGTTTCTTTATCCCGACTGATTTAATATGGGTACGAACATTTTTTTTTTTGTTTCTTTATCTATGTGCTCCGAAATCGTCTCGAAACGATTGTTTGAACATCGCTTTTATTTATTTAATATTTCACAATGCACCAGTTCGTTACATATGGCTTATATTAAGTTTTTATGAACTACAGTGCATAATATGTTTGACTAAACCGAATCGGTTTAAATATTGTAGTTTGGTCATTAGGTATACATATTTTGTCATTAGTAAAATGCACTGTTTCGTAGTGGTTAATAAAGTTCAATTTTTACCGTCTGTTTGGTATTTTGACTTAAATCAGTTACAATGATACGCATTCTGCAAGGCAATAAATAAAACGAAATTATGTTATGAGTAATGATACATGATTGCTTTTGCATTTATATAATGATGAATAACATTAAGTTGGACTTTGGATGGGTTTATACCTCTTGGTTATCATATTTTGATATTATAAAGGTACATTTATTTGCAACTTTGGGTTTACCCCTCTCATATGCATACTAAACCGTTGGGAGACATTACGTTTTGTGTTTCCTTAAATATGCATCGCTGAATACCTACAACTGTAAATAATTAAAGTATGATCGGACAAAAATATAAAGTTGTTGGAATTAATATTTTCGTTGAGCTTATAATTTTATTCGGTTTTAGGAAAATGTTAAAATTAACGTTAAATACTCTATTCACGTACGATGGTATTATTTTATACTCTATATGACTCTATTGACTCTTCGAATTAAGTTTGTACGTAAGTAATGGAGCTTATTAATAATTGTTTAAATCTATTTTTGAAATATGTTATAATATTTTGTGTGATTTGAGATCGACTGATGACAATAATTTGTATGGTATCACATATGAATGGCACCATTACATGTACTGTAGACTGACTGGAAGACGTATAAATATTATAATTATTGGCTATAAGGAAGAAGGCTTATAACCATATTATAGTCATTCGGGTACACATGAACACATATAATACTATGCTAACAATTATTATTGTTAGCATTATATATAATATAGGCCAGACACAATGTAGTTAAGTTCGTTAGTTCCGGGACAAGTACATCAGCCCGTCATTAAGGAACTCCTGATGATTATACAGTCCGTAAGTCTACAGCTGAAACTTGTTTGAGCACAATCTATAATTTTTACCTGAAAAATCGGAACTCGTTTGCCCACACGGTTATGTTAAATGTACAACTGGTTTGAGCAGTGAGCACACGAAAATAGTAATATTTTATCTGTGTTCGTTCAATTATATTTAATATGCAACTAAGATTGTTGTAATTTATTGTGTAATATTAAAACATATCAACTGGAATTCAACATTTGATCTATCTTTCACGAAGCTCCCGAGTTTCGGTGAAAATATAATTCAGAGGACCCTGAAAAGGGCTCCGAGGTAAGTACAGCAGCCTAATTAGTAATACTAAGGAACTCCTGATGACCATACAGTTTGTAAGTCTACCGTGCGCAACTAAAACTAAGTCTTTCGTTCTACTATATTTAATATGCAACTTAGACTGTTTTAATCTATTGTGTAATAAGTACGCAGAATAGCACACAACCACGTAACATAAATTAAGAGAAATCAAACACTCTGTTGAACTCTGGCCGAAGTATACATTTAGATCTAAATAGAAAAAAATTCCCAAAACGAATTTAGTAATAATTAGTTCCATCAAATCCGTTAGAAAAATATTAATATGCTTTCGTCGTACGTATGTGTGGCAAAGTAGATCTGTTCATGGAAATAAATAAATATTTAATCATTTTTTTGTTAATATTTAACTTCTTTTGTGTAAAATTATTTTATGTATTGTTTGAGTTTACATATCCTCATTGATAATACATACCTACATAATACATGTATATAGGTACCTATGTATAATCAATGGTATTATCTGCTCAACAAACATTTTATTATCGAATTTGTTCGCTTTAAAAAATTCATACGAATGGTTTTGCTTATTATTAAGTTCGAGTTGCTTAAGATATGAAATTCGGTATTACCATTATATTATTATATAATATATATTTCAAATTTTTGTGACATTTTTTTGTTTTTAGATTCTGAGCGGAGATATAAATTTATTGGTTTTACAATGATAATATTTCTTTTGGTCATCTTCTATCGGATGAGTAAAAATGTTTCGATTTTCGAATTTTATGGAAGTTTTTTTTTAAAACTAAAAAATTCTCAGTAAGTACCTACTTGTAAAAAATAACAAGAAAAAACAAAAATTAAATACTGGAATAAACGGGAATTATTACAACTATATTAATAAATAATGAATTAATAATAATATGATGCGACGTTTTCTTTAAAAATCAATTATACCGCATATTATTATTGAGGTCCGTCATCCTGGCACCCCGATTCAAAATTCCGAAGTCAAACCGTACTAAAAATTAGTAACCAATTCGTATCGATTTGTCACCTGAAAATCAAAATTTGTAACCTAAGTCTTAACTCCCAAATTTGCTTTATGGAAAAATAAATTACTAATAGCCACGTTTAATTTGTATTAATGTAATATTAGAGACATTCTTTACGAGGGCCACTTCAGTATTGATTTTATCGTATACACAATCTATTACAGTGACTTAATCGATAACGAGGTACAATTGACATCTACAACTAGGTGAGCGAATTTCTTGATTATTATTATTTGGCTATTGTTTTCAGTTTTTACTGGATAATTATGATATTTTTTAAAAGCTTATACCGGCCTCGTTAAAAAGTGTTTAAAGATCGAACGAAAACTACTAATTCGTGTAACACCAATAAATCGCATTGTCTCCGGGCTCAGAATTTGAAATACGAATTATTAAAAAAAACATACTATATACAACCGTTGTAGATGACGTGAACATTATAACAATTTCCTTTGAAAATTATGTACCCTATGTTTCTAATACAATTCTCGAGTTTCTTATACAAACATTACAACCAGTAATTTGGGATAGACCTTTGGGAAATGTGTTATTGTAAATAAATAAAGTTGAGTGAAAGTTCACGAGAAGTATTTGAAATTGCGTGGAATGCGTTTTATTTGAATTCTTGGGTTAGGTTAGGCGTTGTTGTATTTTATAAGTTCCAACCATGATAAATACACGGAAATGTTTTAACATTTACATTTTAAAATATAATAACGCCGGGTATGTGAGTGTTCCCCAGCCCCGTTACGTAAGTACGTATATTAATTTCATAAAACTATATGATATTATGTTTTGCACAATTATTTGTTAAAAAAACATTTTAAAAAAACCATATAGGATACAAGTTATTCGGTCTTAAAAATTATTATAAAACACACAGGTTGTATGTCAAACATTGTTCAAGTACACAGTTTTCGGAACGCCTTTTAGGATTGTAAATTATAATATTTAATATTAAGGCATAGAAAATGTATATTTTTTTTTCATCGCCTAGTTCTTAGAACTTTTTTGAGTGAAATATAATAGTGCGTCGTATTCTGGTGCGTATCAAACGAAACCCTTTAATACTGCTCAACTTCTTTGCAAACGCTTCCGAATAAAACTTTATTTAAATCCCGACAAACTCATTTCAAAACTTGCCACAAACACGCGCAGCTATGGTGCAGACACGATCCGATCATCTAACAAATTATTAATAAACCGAATCATCAGGTGTCTCGATCGCGAGACTTTCTCTCGATGTCGCTCACAACTAAACTCGTGTAAATGAACTCGACTCACATTGTCGTACTGTATTTGTGAAGGTAAAAAATATACCAATATAGCTTAGCTATTATAATTTTATAAAAAAAAAAAAAAACAAACAAAATTATAATATCCTGATTATAATGTCATAATTTTTAATATTATTAAGGCTTAATAATTTTACTGAATCAGCTGTATTTAAAAAAAAAACCATTTTTTTGTTTTTCGTTTGCATTTCGCGCATATAAACGATAATATTACAAACGATGTAATATTATTTGTATGATATATTATAGTGACGAGATACGCCGACTTGTTGTCCCGTGCTATTGTTAAGTGCAGCCATATTAGAATAACCGCTCGCATTCGAAACCACCCGTGTGGTTGACAGTCGCCTAATGAACTCCTGCAGTTATTATTTTTTTTTTATTGTCATCGTAATTATGACTTGCACGAGTGATTGCAATATGCTTGACGATAGCGATATACTATTATAATGTAATTTGATTTTAATTTGACCGTAGAGTGCTCAGTGATCGTAAACGAGTCTGGAACGCGTTATAGTAGGCGCACACACGTCTTGTCGGTCTACGAAATCGGAGTGGTTAAAATTGACATGACCTACAGTAGGTTAGGAGTAACTCGTCGGCAGCAGGTGGCAGAAGAATAAACGTAAATGTACATTCTCAGCGACCAGTTCGGAAAACTGCCCGTCCCACGACAGACCCCCATACATATAATATACGTATGCTAATCTATGCTTACGTCTATATAGTGTTGTCCATACTTTTACTATAATTATAATATATTAATACATAATTCTCTTCTAATCCAACCACACCGATTTCAATAGGTTTGGTTGGATTAGGATAGTTTGTCGTTGTTCCTCGGTAAATATTAAAAATAATCGAATCGGGTTGAAAACGATATATTGTAATCAAAGTCGTGTGCATTTACAGAAAAAATATTTACATACTGCACGACGATAAACTTGAGAGGTTCCGCATATGCCCTGCAACGAGTATGATATCCCATTACATTATAATATAGGTACTATCTTTATTTTTCATCTTCTCCTATTAATACGTTTATACGAAACGGATACTATTATTAAACACTATATTATTACTTTATGGCATAAATGTAATTTTATGTACTCACTCCGCACGCAAATATGTATATACACTCTGCCCCGTAAAATTATTAAGTATTGTTTGAAAAGAAAGACCGCATATTATTCCGGTTGTGTTGCAGATTTAAATAATTTAAGGAAAACCGGCGTCGTTGATAAGAATTTAATTCCATTTGGAACTTGGTCCGCGTGGATGTAAAATTGTATTATTTAAGCGGGGGGTCTACGGTTGACCCCATAAATGTGAAAGTTTTACGTTAAAACCCGGCGCTCCGCCGGGTACAAAAATAAGCTTTGTCTGCCCACCTCCGTCCGCACACTGTTTTACCTGCGTGAGCAAAGGCCATTCCTAATGTTTTTCAAAGGACATTTTTCCTGCCAAACTATATATTTATTTAATAACTCTCCGGATGTGGATATGATGAATAAACTATAGACACATTCCAGAACTTTGAAATTGATTTAAGTATTTTATTACTCGGGTTGTGCCAGTCGGTCGAATCGAATTAAAATCCTCTGACGAGTTATAAAAAACAAATAAATATTAAAAAAAAAATTAAACAATAATTAAAAATAATGAAACAGATGTTTTCAGTAATTTGTATGACATTTTTTATAACACCGAAATAATTATTGCTCATAATATGATACGTACACTAATGATATAAAAATACATTTACTACACGCCCATGGCATTTAAATTAATGAGATTAATCACTTATAATAGCTTATTGCAGCGTATCGTTCTAAGATCGATTCTGTTGCAGTATTGGTTTCTTTTAATTATTAAGGTATTAAAATATTAAATGTTTTAAAGATCATAAAACTCTACCCATCGTTTGATAATATTGTACTGTTCTTAGTATAATATTATAAAAGTGTTCGGTTCAACAAGAACTGAAAATATTATGTTGAAGAAAATGTCTGAAGTGAATTATAAGTATACGTAGAGAGAAGTTGTGTGTAAGGAAGTCAAAAGTCATAAATATATAGTATGTGTAATTTTGATTACCTGGTTAAACGGAAGACCAATAATGAAAGCTGATAAACTAAACCAAAAACTGCCATAGAATCTAATGCATTAGTTGTTTTATAAAGTTTAGGGCCTACGTGCAAAATTCTACCCATGGAAGCTCGTATAGTTTGTTTATTTTCCCCGTAATCTCATCGTAAAGTTAACAAATATTTCCCAGGAGCATTTGACGAAATGAAAGGTAACCTGCCTTAAAATTACCTTGAATATTCTAATTTACAGGAAAACTATGGAGATTTCAGGTAATAGTTTGTCTTCCAGTTTTACAGCTCGCTGTTGGTAGTTTTTTATTGAATGTTTTTTGACTTTATATAGTTATTCACACCAAATGCGGTTTGATGAAACTCGAAATCTAATATTTTTTTCGTTAATTGATTTACCCTAAGTACATGTGCTAGCCATAGATCTTAATATCTGGAAACTATAACCTGGAAAATCTAAATATCGGTACGATTTTGATTATTTGATTGTATATTTTATACCGCTACAATTTATTATTTTTCCAATTACTATAGGTGCTCTAATAGTCTATTTGAACAAGAAAGTGGCTCTAATAACACATAATAACACATTGTTTTATAGAATATTATGCATATTTGAATATTTCTCAGTGATTTTAGTTAGTTCAATAAAATTGACAAATCAATAATGTTCATAAATTTCTATTTTTTCAATATGATAAAATTGGGATGTGCTCTCACGATTAAAAACTCTGTAGTTTTTAATTAATTCCGCTAAAGAACTTTTTCCATTAACTCGGGTATATTTCTAATTTAGAGAAACCGCACACGAATACTTTTTTTTAAATGCTACCAGACTGCTTATTAGTTTATTTTGTCCCTTTTTAGTTTTTATAGACCTCATAAACCGGAGTAAAACTACGAAAAGCGGCATTACACTCGGGACACTCAGCCATTTTTATAGTTTGAATAAATATCTTTGAACTTAACTCATTCCACAATTGCTAGTATTGTAAAAAGATTTTTTTTTTGTTCGACTTTGAATTGACTTTTTATAACCATTGGCGGCAATAACACATCAATTATTAAGAGAAACTTTTTAGCTAATTGGATTCAAAGAAATAAAAACGGAGAACCAAAATACTTGGTTCATATAAATAATAAAAAAACATACAGTTATTTGTAAATAAAAAGCTGGCAGAGAAACTAATTTAATTTATTTTACGTTAAACTTACTATATTTTTTAAATGCATGTGTACTTTATAGACTTATTTTTAATCAGATTGTTGTGTTATAGGATCTTAATTTTTTATGAAAATAATTGTAGTGAGTTAACTGTTTAAAATGCATTTAATTAAATAGAAATGTATATCAGTTACTCTTCAATAAAATACAATTAATTCGATTTATAATAAATTGTGTAAACCATAAAAAAGTAGTTATTAAAAATGTTAGTACGTTTATAAGAAAACGAAACAAAACACATAAAAAGTTAAAGAAAATTAATTTAATTAAACCATCTGAGTTTAGATACTGAACTAATATTATATTATTTATGATCACTCGAAATGTGAGTGGGCGAAGTGGAACTCAAAAATACGTAGGATATTTCTTGCGTCGTAACTCCCCTAGACTTAACTTTAAATAACTTTAAAATAATACATTTTATCGAATAAGCGATATTTACCGATCAAAACATTAGTTCACTGATCAGAAAAATATTCTAATTGGTTTTATACATCGATAAAAATGTCAGATGAAAGTGATTTGGAAAAATTCTAATGCTCTCCATAGTGTCAATGAAAAAAAATATACCTTGAAAATTAGTTAGTCACATTAAAATCACTTACACATATTGTCTTGTTATTTAAGTCGACACTAGTATAATAGTGTGTGTGGTATTTCAAACATGCACAAGTGTAATATTTTGAACAGATATAACAAATAAAAGTATAAAATACATAATATCAGGTAGTAGTAGTGTGTTATGATACGAATTGAACTAAATATTTAATATAATATTATATTTCGGCACGTTTATCTCTTTATTGTGCTGTTCATACCACAATAGTATATTAGGTATATAAAAATGTAAAATATTAAGATTGTTTGAAGCAATTTTTTTTCCTAAATACTCGTGGTATTTAAGACTTTATCAGTGAACGTCATACTGGAACAGTGGTTCTCAACTTCTTCTATTCTAAGGCCCTTTTGTAGATTCTCAAAAATTTTGCTCCCCCCTCTCATAAATTGAAAAAAAATAATTTATGGTGGCATAAAACGATTAAGTACCCCGGCGTAGATTACAATCGTAATCTTTATCTATACCAGGCAGTAACTAGAAAAATATTACGAGTTAAAACTATGGAAGCTCTATTCAACAATCGTTTAGCGCCATTACATTTATAGTTTACTCAAGACATGTGAAAAAAAAATATTCCGTTAACTATTGAAGCAAAACAGTTATTACTATTGGAAAAAGAAGAAGATGAAAATGAAGACGAATACGAAGAACAGTGAGAAATTGAAACTGTTGTGGACGAGGAAAATATCGATGCTACTATTGTAACTATCTTTATTTATTAGTTATTACATGTAGGTATGTCATAATAAATGAAATATTTTGTGACTAACAAAACATTTAATTATATTAAATATAGTAAGGTAATATAATAAAATACATAATATTTACTAAGATTTCGTTCAAAGTTAGTATTAATATTAATGGCCGAATGTGCGAGGGAAGAATATTATGTTGAACGGCGAAATGTATAGGCAATTTCACACCACGCCGGTGTTGGTGACTTCGTATCATTTTATAGTATGATTATAGTACAATGTATAATGTACATTGTATAATAGATGTGTATAATCAATGTTAGTATTAATAATAATAATATCATTATTATAATCTAAAAGCATTAAGAAAAAAAAAAACAACATTTTATAGGATAAAATAATTATTTTACCTATTAATATATTTTATTTTATTAAAAAAAATGTCTGATTATAATAGCTTGATATTATTTCAAGTACCCATACTGATGAAAAAATGAATTTGTATGTTTTTGAATAATAATTTAACAATTTTTATTGAAAGTTTAAAATTTATGGAAGGCACCTACATATTTTATTTTATTACTATTACTTATAGAGCAAGTAACTTGGAAATAATTTCAACTCGGTAGATAATTCAGTAATTGAACGTCGTACATTATGTATAATATGCGTAGAATATACACAGTGAGTTAACCATCCACGCAAATAAATTAATTACAATATACGCTGTACTTGCATACGATTTTGATTGGCGAATACTAATTTGCTCACTTTACTATTAATAATAAATAATAAAATGGCGTTAATTGTCTATTATTCATTATATAATATATTTCAAAGTGAGAAATGCCCTGACGATGATGTACACTGATCAAAACCTGTATGAAACCAATTAAATAAAAACCAAGAAATTCGCTCTGATGTATTGTAGGTGTAGAGTACAAATCGTTATTAAATAGGTGAATGTATAATTTGGTAGGTATATATTATGTAATAAATTCGAATTCAATGATAGATCAATTAATATCAAAAACGATTGTGTACGGTCTGCCAGACTGTATTTCTTAGGATATTTCATTATACCTGCCTAAATTGTGAATATTGTTATTGAAATTTTTTTTTCTATTATTTATTTATATTTTGTTCCGAGTTATTCGGGTCATAACCTATGGCCGGGGTAACATTTAATTTTGACATATTAGCTTCCATTATAAATAAATATTTTATAAAATTATATCATATTACATAATATTATGTATAAGTTTTTATTATTTTATTTATTGTTATTTTTAAGTCATTGACTGTATGGTTATTAGCTGGTTTTTACTGTATGCTGTGTGTGTGTGTGTGTGTGTGTGTGTGTGTGTGTGTGTGTGTGTGTGTGGGTAGGTTGAGAGGGGGGTAGGTACGATTGTTTTGGAATAAGTGCATATTGGGTGAGTAAGGATTTTTCACTAAAAATCTGTGAGTTATAATTTTAACTACTAGTATATAAAAACTATAAAATAAATATTATATTATTAAATTGAAATTGTATTATAATAGTAAAAAAAAATTCTATTAGTATTACGGAAGTTAGGTTGAACTTAATTTTTCCAAAAGAAAACCAATAATATATAATTAAATGATTGTGTATTAATATGGTTATAAAGTTTTTACCTAGCTGATATCAATTCATAAGTCAAAATACCGACGTACTGTTGAATGATGTGAATAGGTTTGTGGTATAGACATATTCAAATAAATCCGGGACAATTTGGAGACGAGTTTCAAGCCATTTCGAATCATATTTCTTAAATTTATAGATAATATTACTAAAATCGTCATTTATCGTTTAAATATCCAATTTCGTCAAAACTGGAACTTGAAATATTTTGGGTACGTAAAGAAAAATGAGAACCTAACCTTAAGAGTAGTTAAATCATGACTCGTGAGGATTATATAAATGTAATTATAGTGTCATGCGATGATTTGATATTGAATTTATTTTGTGTTTAAATTTTAATTTTTCTAAAAAGGTTTTGTATATAAACCTACTATTGTATATGGTTTTTTTTTGTAAATAAATACAAGTAATATTGAAATTTTAATAAACGAGTTTGGATGTACAATCATATAATATAACGTCGTACATATGAATACATTTGTAAATATTATAGGTTTATCTCATCTATTGTCTATCCGTGATTAATTTTAGATAAAAATCTTGTAGACTTTAGAAGAAAAAAAAATACAAAACAATTTAATCATTGGACAGTGCTGCAGGATATAATGCTAGTAATAAATGTTTGAATGGAATATAATCACTTGTACTGTCGACAAAAAAAAAAATCACTAACAGTAGAATACACAGCGCAGTATATTCAAGTTTCCTAACGTTTTTTAATGGAGAGACACATCCGGTTGCCTTTGGGAATACGGGAGTGAAAAAAAAAATAATATCTCTTAAGTACGGAAAATATATATTTTCATCATTTACTATAATATAATATAACCTACTGTTTTTATGTTAACACGATGAGAGAGAGAGACACACACACACACACACACACACACACACACACACACACACGGAAGAACATTACATAATTTCGCCTTGATCATTTTTACGTGTTCAGTCATTCGAAAAACAAGTGGCAGAGGAGCAGTCGGCTGGTCTTAAACTGCGTAAATTGATGCTGAGTTTTCAAATAATAATAATAATAATAATATGTATAACGCAATTTAATTCGTCCGCAGCTAGCGAACTTTCCCGCCGATAGTACGACCTGAGCTCGACGATCGTTCTGAAAACCGTTTCAACATCCGTTCTTCTTCTCATTTTTTTTATTTTCAAATTGGCCGGCGGACAAGCGTGCACCGAGAGAGTGGTACGTTTCCGCACAACGTATAAGATTCTCAGAGGACTACCGCAAATTGTTCGTCGTAAGTAAACACCCACTCGCGCTCACTCCATCAAGTGTTTCCCGGAGTATATAAACGCGTATTCGCTCCTGGAAAATGTTATTTCCACGAACAAGACGCTACGACTCTACAGCGGAGTGGTGCAAAACGACTATTATAATATTATACGCGTCTGCGTGGATATTGTCTATATATATATTTATTTAGTGCGCAGTACCTACGTACTGACTTGAGAATCGTGGTGTGTATTATAATATAATAACACTCAACGGATCGGATATGATATAGGTACGGCAGACAGTGATGGCGTTGAAAAAAAAAAAAGAAAACGATTGACTTCGTCGGAAGCATTGCACTATAGTGCAGTGCAGTGCAGTGCAGTTAATGTCGTCGGTCATCTATGCGTACAATAATTTTATAAATCAGAATAAGGGCACTTGAAACTTTTGCTCGAGCTCGTTATGTTAACGATATCATAATAACGTAATATTATATCGAATTCTATATTATAAGCGTACACTCTAAGAGCAGAACGGCGAGAGGCGGCGGGTGACACCAGAGGGTTGCAGCTGCAGGTGACCGACGTACGGTTTTGCCTAACCGACATAATTTCCACACATACTTCACTCTCTCGACGCCGCAACCCACCCCACACACATCGCCCACTCGCGCCTTCCCAGAAAACTCGGTTTATCCGCAAATAGTTTGTGGGCATCTACCCGCTGAAGTGTGGGTATAAGCAGTATATATATATAGCACGCATAGTCGACCGGACCGCGGAAGCGTTCGGATAGTTGTTGTGCTCAGGCTAAACGTATATATTATTATTAAATTACATAATATTTACTGCAGCCATACGTATTATTATAGGGTTGAATCCGGGGGTGACATATTCGGCGAACTCGGGTGGGCTCGAGAAAATCTGAGTGCACTATTCCGGCAGCCTATTCCGTATAGATATTATGTATGGAGGAGATTCCCGGCGCGGATTTTTCAAATTTTCCGTATTTATATTATAGTCACTACCGGAGTTATAAAACGCTCTAACGCTTATACCTACATCCCCATCATACCTATTTGGGGGGAGGGTTTGACGGTACCGGATGTGTTCGGTATATCAACCGAAACGACTTCACGTGCAGAAAAACCTCTCAGACCCTGCGTAGAACTGACGGATTTTGATAATTATTTTTTTCCCCGAAAACTCGAAGAATTCCTACAGCTTTCATTGAACTGCGAGTTTTAATTTTCTATCAAATATAGTAGCATAAAAGAACTTGTAAAAAAAAAAGCCTTAAACTCGTCTTATTTTTAAAGACTTACTATCATCGTAAGGTTTGAGATTAAAATATTGAGAAACGGAGTAGTTCAAACAACACTTCAAACTTCAAAGGGGCTGTAGAATGTGCCGCCTCTATCAGAAAAAAAAATAAAAAATAAATATGATCAAATTTGCTGTCGATCCTGCAGGATTACAGGATCATATAATATAATAATTTTCGGAAAATGTATTTTTGTGAATAAAATTACATTGGAACCTTAAGCGTTCAAGTCCCGTCGAGTCCACAAAGGCACAAACTACGCACTGAACATGCCAAATGTAGAGGCAGCACTTATCGTGGCAACAACAGTGAGTCCTTTTTCCGTTTTAGCTAACGATTTATGTCGTACGTATATTGTAATAATATGTAATATTATAACATAATATATTATATTAATATAATATGTATGCACACACGTGAAATGGTGTCGAAAAAGGTCAGCCGCAACGCGTTTTTTAGCAAGAAATATGTAACCCCCCCACCACAATCGAGGGTCATGCGGTTAAACTCTCCTTTATACCATTGTATACGTGTGGAAAAAATAAATAATAACAATAATAATAATAATAAACTTTGCTCATTCTTGGTTTAGGGGACAACGTGCGTGTTTACAATTGGTAATGGATGTCCCGAAACAACTGTAAATATTATAATATAATATCTTACAAGCATAAAAGTTATTATTGTTGTTTATAATTTTCATTTTCTCTTATAATTTTTTTTATCGTTATCACAAAAGACGCGTGAACTATTGTATAAATCAATTTTCATACAAGTGAGAATTAAATAATATCATTATTTTAATACAATTATTATGTTTTACGTAGTTATTTACATGCATCATGGCATCGATAATGTTATTATGATCTCATATTATGTGTGCCGTCACGTCTATTGTGGTGGTTTAGGGGGGGGGAGGCAGGATGTTAATGTTAATTCGCACTTTTATTTTTTGCAAAACTCCTTGTTTGACTAGCCAAAAGTAAAACAAAAGTGCCGAAATGTGTTTTGAATCTGATATTGTGTCAGTATTTGGTATTGTTTTTACATTTTAAATATGTTATGCTGTGGTCGGATTGTGGTTTGGCAGTTGGCACCGGCAACTGCAGAAAAACTGAAATGACGCACTTGCTGTGTACGATAAGTCGGTAACCGGTCAGAGCTATTGTCAGAATATTGTAGGTAACTATTATAAGGTCCTTAGAATTGGCGACAAAATAAATTAAAAACGCGGATTACTGGAGGCGCTCTCCAAAATGTAATTTTCATGGTTCCTACAATATTTACAATGCTTTCATATAAATAGCCGTTTGTCAACTTTAGCTTAATATGCTTAAAACAAATAAATAAAAAATAATGAGAGCAATCAAACTTACACAAAATATAAACACGTCGTACATAGTAGCATCATTATACAATTATAACGCGCACACCCTGCAAAAATGCGTGCCTACTTTAAATTGTTGATTAAACATTATTTAAAACTGATTATTGAGAGTTGGTATAATTTATTCTGTATCATATTATATCTATACATGTATAAAATATAATAATATAATATAATATTATAATAATATATAACATTATTATGTATAATACACAATTACACAAATCATAATTATAGGTACTCCGTTCATCCGCTCATCGAGATAACGCAATACCTAACAATACCCTTACACATGTCATATTATTTAGAACACAATATAATCTTATAATATACAGAGTTATTCACCAATCACAAGGCATACTCACCCCCAATTTTTTCTTTAATAATGAATGTATTTTAATTCTGATTTTTGGAATTTTCAAATATACCTACACAAAGACAAATTTTTTGAATTCTTGAACTTTTTTGTATTTCTTAAGGAGCAGTGTTCTGTGGCGATACAAACTTCTTCTGTTTTTCAATTGAGTACTCCCTCACCCTCAATTTACTGTACATTATTAAATTGATAATGTTTTTGAATATGTTGATGTACCTACATAATTCAAAATTCGTAGTTTCTTAGATTTTAAAATGTTTGTAAATGTTTTACAAAAATATAAAATAGAGGTGATATCGGAACTAATATTTATTATACTTGGGCCATTTTTACAAATTACTTATGTTGATAGATTAATAATAATGACTAAAATTTTCAAATCATCATAGCCGATAGCCCCCATATTATCTTAAAAACCTATTAAGATGGAATTTTTATCCTTAGAACACAAAGTTGATTAACTCAAAAAAACCACTTGCACGAATTTTGATTCTGATACGTAAAATCATTCAGAAAAAATTATCTACTGAATATTTTACAGTTGAGAATGGAAATTTTCATTTTAAAAACAGAAGTTCGTATCTATCCACAGGTATCACTAAAAATATTTAAAAATTCTATAAATCAGATTTTAAATAACTGCATTATTGAAGAAAAATAGGGGGTGAGCATGTTCTGTTGATCACTCTGTTTAATAGTATTGACGAATTATAACTACCTCTATGTACAGTATGTATATTTATAATAATATGCAAGTGTAATAAGCATTGTCAGTTATCAAAAATATTATTGTCCGTGTCCGTAATAGAAAGAGTCCGTTATTATGGACAATCCTAAATCCAAAATTATCAAAATTTACCAAATTTACGAAATTAACGGTAAATGTACGTATATTTTTCTCGGTAAATTGCAAAAAAAAAAAAAATATATACGTACGTCTCACATCTCTAAGGACTGTGTATATTGCGCGGTGCGTGCCCGCAGTATATTTATTTTTTTTATTAATCACCTCAAGGCAACTTAGTACTATATTGTATTATACTAATTATGTACAAGCAGCAGTCTGTAAAGATATACGGTTGCAATATTATTATTATGATATAATTTACTCGATTGAACGTCCCTAACTATTCGATCACGGCACGGCAATGGCAGACCTCTCGGCGTGACATTGGGTGTGAAAAAAAGTACAGAGACCTGCAGCCTGTGTTGGGCTCGATAACGAAAAAAAATTATCTAGATTACTTATCTAGATACTTGAAAAAAATATAATATAAAGTAACATACCTAAAAATATAATAATATGTAAATAATATTAATTCAACTTACGGGCTACCGTATTAATGATTGCAATTTACAACATAAATATTACATAAAATATAAATTGGATATCCTATAGGCTGACAAACCGTTTTTCGTATACAATGAATTTATATCATTGAATTCAAATTGTATACTATATATTACAGTGACCCACTTGTAATCTACTGTACAGCCGAGCGACACTCACTTGACACTTGGCCGCTTTTTTACCTTTAATCCGTGTTGTTATTAAATAATTTGATACATCATATAAAATAGTAAATTGTATACTTGAACCTATTGTGCATGACGTACGTACCAAAAATGACTGTACAAAATTATATACTCAGTATTTTACAACAAAATTATTTTACGTTTTATTTGTACCAAATAGTAAATTATAATTTATAATATCAATCGTATGTTTATTTTTTAATTTAAACATACTCAAACCGGGAACCTACTTATATTATATTGGTGTAATAAACTATTATTATTACGAGTCGGTAAAACTTTTTCAATAATTTTATCATAAATTTATACATTAAAAACAAATATCTATTTTTTGTTGACAAGTAATAATTATTATCAAAGTTGCAATATTCCCATTTAATTGAAAATATTTCATTATTATTTTTATTTAAAAGTTGATAAATCATGTACAGAATAATATTAATTTTAAAACTAAATTAATTTTTTTCTCTAACAAAGTTGTACGAATGGCCGTTTGTCAAATCAAAAAGATTTTTGTAAAACATTCGACGTCCAAACAATAGTAATTAAAACGTTTCCGAGAAAAATAAGTAAGTGAGGCTAGAGCGATAAATTTTTCTCACGCCAAACCCAATACAAATTATACACAGTAATTTATAAAATTAAATAGTGTACCGCGGTTGGGTTACCTATGAGAATATAGTGCCTACCTATTTCTATGCACTCGACCTGCAGACGTTTGTGATAACCGAATCAATAAAAATAATAATTGTTCATCCATCGTAGCCGGTAATCGTCGGCCGAAACGAATGTTGCCGGATCGTCGTCTCACCGCGAAAATTGGAATGCACTTTACAAATTGACCTGTTCGATCGTTTTTCTCGTCGTTATTTTACACGTCCGGTAAGTGACTTATTTTCGTCGGGCAATACGACCCTGCCAGGAACGGCCAATTGGCGTGTCCGAGAGAGGTATACGGCTACCAGTGATTAGAGGGCGTGCGTTGCCCGTGTAGTTGCCGATTTAGCCACTCGCAGGTGTACGACGGAAATCCGCTTTTAACACGTGTCCGGCATTATCCCCTTCCGGTCCTTGTAAATAACGACTGAGCCATTTATGAGGGTCAGCGCCGGCGTTTGAAAACTTGTGGAGATTCGGCGGGGGGGAGGGAGGCAGTGTGAAAAATTCATTCGGACGGAAGTGCACACGCCATGGAAGAATAGAAATATAAAGTTAAATTTACTTTTTGTCAATGTCGTGCCTGAAAACTTCGTAAAAACAAAACACGTATACGTTTTAGTAGGTATATAGGTGTGTTTCGAAGAAAAATAAAAATAATAAACCGACTAGGTAGGTGCAGTACGAGAAAATGGAGCGGTGAAAAATTCATAACCGTAACTTTAATACCTCACTTACATAAGTTGACCTTACGCGAAATTCAAAAAGTATACAAACGCGTCGGGTTATAAACGCATTATTTACCGTGACTTAAATAAACTATGACGAAGATTGGATAGGTACAGAAATCGAGTAAGGGACACTTTCTTCTCGCTCGGTTCATCTCGGCCCAGGATATATGTGCATAATATATTTTATTTTATCAGTCTCGTTTTGTTATTGGTATCTATTTCTATCATACATTTATTGATTGTAAAGTTAAATCAATGGATAAGATTTTTACCGTATTATTCGAACTAATATACTTACTGCTGAGATATCTTCGAAAATCTTTTTCTTTTCGAACTTTCATGTTTTAATCGATTTTTGGCTAACCATGGAACACATTTGAAAAAAAGAATGCTTACCTATTTGAAGTAGGCACTATAAATTTAAGCACGAAACATTTGAATTATTTTTCCTTTGCAGAAAAGTGCTCTCAGAAATAAAAAAATAAAAAAGTAGAAAAAAACGGTACTCCAAAACAAATAATTTAATTTCTTCGCTTAGAAATTAAAATACAAATAAGATGTTAAAAACTAATTTTGTTTATTTCCATGCTGAACGTATAATATTTTGCTTGCAGTAACACACTCAATTTGGTTTTTTTTGTATCAACTTTGAATATCTTGGGTAATAAAATATTTTAAATAACTGTTAAGTTCTCAAATACTGACTTCAAACACTCTCGCCTGATGTAGGTATCTACATTATAAAATATGAAGTTATTTATTTAGTAACTATACCTATAATAACTTATTGAAAACAATGGTTAAAATATGTTTATACAGACTCTACTTACGTCTTGTTTGTTTTTGTAATAAAAAAATTGTGAAAATACAATGTATTCTATAGAAACGTATACAAAATTTAACACGGTTATAATAATACTTAATAATACATAATGCATAGATATTACATACACCGAGTGATTATTTTAAAAGTAAACACTTATTATAATATAAAAAATGAAGACCTAACGATTTTGGGAATTTTTTTTTTGTAAGTTCGAGGTCATTAAAAATACATTTTGATAATTGATTACTGTTATGTTTCTTGTAACTTTCTTCTTTTTGAATGACAACATACATTTTAAATTTCATATTCCAAAGCAAAAATACTTATCTTAGATTTTTAAGCATAAAAATCAGTTTGAACGAATAGTTAATTAGAGTAAGAAACAAATATTTGAAGTTTAGACATGGACTGAGTGGGCTGGCACTGGGTACCCTCAAAATGTTGGTCCATTCATCTTAACATTAAATACTTTTAACAAATCAACAAGTTACTTGTTCAAAATTTGATTTTTATACGTCATAACAATACTAGGAAAATGAAATCTTAAATTATATGTACTGTCATCCAAAAACTATACGACGAAGAAATAATTTTAAAAAAACGTATCGCAGTGACTACGAAAATATTTTTAAAACGGTCAATACTTTTCGTGGTACCGATAGTGTTTACTGTAAAACGAATCGCAGCTACATTTACGATATCATGTTAATATAATGTAAAGCATCTAAATGTATAATCGAACTGTAGTAAAAGAAAATAGACGCATGCTGATAGTGAATGTGATTTTGGTTGTGAAGTTTGATGTATTGATAATAAAAAAAAAAAAAAAACATTGGTACTGGATACCAGTATTGGAGTGGGTACAACAAATATTCAAAATATAAACAATCCAACAATAGAGCAGTATACCTATCTGATGATTTTATTTTCTAAAGAAAATCAATCTCGTACACGAATGACAATCGTTTCCCCAATTTTCCCGAGTAAATAGTGTTTTTTTTTTTTTTTTTTTTTAAGCTCTATAACCACGTGCTTAGAATGTGGTTTTAGAATGAATTTGAAAGACCATTTACAGAATCTTATACGGATATTCATCGATTCCAAAGAAAACCAATTTTCCTACGTTGCTCTAAAATGCCAGTCATTTGAATAATTCGAATTTTTCTACACCAACTCTTAGCACGTGATAAGCATGAGCAATTTATAAAATTAAAAATTGCTGGATATTAGATTAGTCAATCCAAACGACAATTTACATATTATATATCTATTTAATTAAAAATTACATTATAAACTGCCTCTTTTGCCAATTTAAAATAATTATGGAACAAAACAAATCATACAGCTTGTTAAAAATTTGTATCTCAGGTTTATATGATAATACCATGAATAAAATCTCTGAGTATACAATCAATATACTACCTAATAACTACTAAGTATCTTTATTTATGTATTTTTATATAACACAAATAGTGTAAAATAGAGCGAGGAATAAATGAGATATAAACGAATAATATGAACTTAAATTTAAAATAATAAAGTTTACGAGTTTACTTGTTTAGAATTTTGTTCATATTTTTATGAGTTTGAACTTAATATTGGAAGCTGATTTTTCTTCTAAGTCCATACGTTTCAATGGGAATATAAGAAGTGTCTAAGAATTAGAAAAACTAATAACAAATATGTAGGTACTAATAATTTGATTTGGTTTATTTATTATTTTGGTTTCAATCGAACCAAATAAAGTCTATTCGTTGAAGTTATTTTACGTTTGTTATTAATTATATAGTTCATAATGCTTAGTAAAAAGAAAATTTTGTATATCCAATGATCTCTTTTGATATCATGTATTGTTATGTCCAAATTATGTATATAATACTAATCAATAGAATAAATTATATTTAAAAAAAAAAAAAAAAAAAAATGTTATTGATACGTTCACCACGGGTGCTGCATATATACAGGAAAATAAGTAAGATATATAAATTGGTGTTTTAATTATAATCGTTAAACGAGTCAACCGTTTAAATCTAGGTATATGTTCGTTATATATACTGTACGAGCATTAGTTTTAAATTAAAATTATTCGAGATTTATTTTAATTAATAACTATAGTTAGTAACCCACATAATATAGGTACGAGTCGTTATGGCTAAAAACTACTTAATTTAGAGAAAATGAACTTGCATCGATATTACCTATATAATACGTACGAGAACTAATTAATATTTCAAATTAACTTTCCAAAGTCTGAGTGTACGAGGAAATCATTTTGATTTAACTTCGCTATGATCACGGTTTCAGTGATGTCGTCAGCTTGAACGTTTTGAATTTGGTGTTATAGTATTTCAGACTCGTATAGAACGTACGAGGACAGATGGGAGCCAGAAAGTTGTCCATCGGTGTGATACACCCATAACGTCTTGTGTACAGAGTGCACAATTTATACAGAGTGTACAGGAACACCCGATAATGTGACAAATAGAGAATGAAAAATCGACACAAGTTAAACGCACTAAACAAATTATGAATATTACATGTATAATGATTAATTCAAGATTTACGTATATTATGACCGAAAATTGCGAAAAATAATATTTTGAAAAAAAGTTTACTCTAAAAAATATTGATACATTTTAAAAAAATTAAAAAAAAAACAAACTACCTCGTACACTTGAGTAAACGCTTTTACCATCGACATTTTTCTAAAAATTAGCTTTAGCAATTATTTAAACTTTTCCTCCTTCTATTCGTGTCGCTGCAGGCGTCTATAAATATTAATATACACGGAAGATTTTTTTTTAGAAAACCGATCAGAACGATATTAGTTATTTCGTCTGTCAGGTCATTCGGGTACACCTCGCGTACAGGTACGCTATTTAAAGCCAAACCTCTCCGTGTGTATAGCCAGCATGACAAGTAGTTCGTCGTTGCATTGTTTGTTCTCGTGATTTCGTATATTACTATTAGGTATTATATTATAATTTCGCGGCAGTGTCAACGTAATTATCTTGCGTGCAGAAACGATTTATGATGCCAATGTCGGACAATGTAATTATAATAAATCCAACACTGGCGGTGACGTGACCGAGGCGTCGTCTCCGTTACGTCGATTTATCCCGAACCGGGCCGCCCACGCACACGCCATTACACAGTTGACTTTGTGTCCGCGATGCCACTCTTCAGAGCAAGTGGTTATAAATCGCTGGACGAGCGGGTTGATATTGTTATTGTCTCGGCCCCTTTTCGGTGTCGGTTTTATTTCGAGCAGTTTTCAAAACCGTGTTCGTTTTTGAAACGCTCGTTTCGGAAAAACCACCGTCACACATTAATATTCAAACGTACAAGCATACGAGTTTTTGATTTACTGCCGCGGGGGGTTCCGCCGTACACGTTGTTGTGACGCACGAGAGCTGTAACTGCGCAGTTATACGTCATTATTGTACGGTATAATCGGAGCCGTGCCGAGGGGGGGGGTGGCAAACGGGGAAAGCGCCATGGGCGGCAAAAGTTGTAACATTTTAAAGGCCAACAAATGTTTGACTATGTGTATGTTTAATGCGAGGGCGCCGATGGAATTAAGCGCGGCGCCGAGTACAATATAATCTACGCAATATTATCGTCTAAAAAAATTAACAATAACAATAATGCAAAATAATAAGCTCCAAAACCCCGAACGAAAGCAGACTATACTCGGCGGTAACGGGTTGGCGACGAGACATCTGCAAGTCTGGTGCAAATCACAAATCTGCCGGTCATCGTAATTTATTATATTTTTTCGAAACTGTGAAATATTCGTCCAGATAGGTACACGGTTTGCATTGGCACAAAAAAGCCGGGTTGTGGGTCTTGCAGGGCCTCGGCAATAATTATTGTAAAAGGTCTCTCGAAAGTAATCCGTAGACAAACGCGATACTAATATTACAGCAGTCTATGTATACAGATCGTTAGAGTAAAGTCGAAACAATACAATATTATTATGGAACAGTTTAGTTGTTGTGGGTACTAATATAGACGATTGATAATTGTTTACAAGCACTTTTATGATATTAAATCCGATTGAAGTATCTCAACTGAAACGCTATTATTACATCCACGTATCCGCTTGAAATATATAGTAGATAGGTACTTACGCGTAAAATTCACAACAAACTCGTTTCCGCGAGCTCCGAAAATTTAGTCGACTGTGTGCGAAGCATGACAAATCAAACAAACCAAAAGCCCTTCCTATCGTTAATCGTTATTGTAATACACTGTATAGGTATAGTCGGTATATACACATCAAACGCGCTTTAGACGAGAGAGTGAATGATTTTGCCGTCGTTCGGAAACGATTGTGCAATAATAAAGACGATAACGAGTACCTATATAATGCTTTTCACGGCCAATTTTTCGGCGATTAATTATCGCGACCGTTTTGGAAAAGCATTAGTTTAAAAAAAAAAACATACATCTCAGTGCAGGTGTCCTTACGATATGAATTTATATTTTTATTTTTTTTGTTTTCTATCAATCACTATTACAATGCGCACACTAATCTCTGAGTGCGGATTACAACTTTCAAGTGTATCACATCCATAAGCGTTCGGTTAACACAACGCAGCATATTATTGAACAGTTGGCCGAAAAATTTAGGCGTTTTCGGCAGGCTATGGCTTCGAGTATCAGGGTGGCGGTTGCGAAATCGGAACTGTGGTAGGGTAAATATAACGTTTAACGCGTTATACCAGGGTTTGGGTACAGGTCAATACTCGACTACGCGACGTTATATTATTGCCGTCAAAAACCAGGGTGCTAGAACGCGCCTCTTCCAACGTTCACCCATCCCGCTGCATATTCGGGGGGGGGGGGGTTCCACTTTCGAGTGCATCACATCCGTTCGATTAGAACAAAGCCACCGACGATAATAATTGAAAAATTTGCCGAAAAAACTGCGTTCTTATTGACAGACCACCGTTTTAGGCGTTTTCGGCGGGCAACGGCTTCGAGTTCCGAACACGAAATCACTAATGTACGGCGGAGCCGAGATCGGACGCCGTGGTAGGGGAACTATACATCGGTTAACGTTACCGGGGTTTGGGTAGGTTATTACGCGGCGTTATATTATTGCCGTCAAAAACTGGGGTGCTAGAACGCGCCTCTTCCAGCGTTCACCCCCCCGCGCCCGGCCGCGGCATATTCTGGGGGGGTGGCGACGGTGGCGGCGCTGTCACGCCGACGTGCCGTGTGTGCCGGCGGCCGACGGGATCGGCGGCGCGCACTACAGGCGCCCGCTTCTTCGGCGGTCCAGTCGGTGGTCGGCAGACAACGCGCGACATTGTCTATCGACGAGCGTGTTTTCGCTGCACTCGAACGGTGTGCCCCGTCCGAAGTCGTCTCGCGATCCGTACCGCAGCCGTCG
>WHPZ01582879.1:0-36735 GCA_016617965.1 Macrosiphum rosae | reverse complement strand
GCGATTTCCTTATTTTGTTGTAATTCAAAAACGAATAACTGTAGATACATGAAAATTTCACTGAATGTTTATATTAGCATTTCCTGTACACCATACAATTTTGACTCTTTTTTGAGCTGTTTAGGGACATTTTCAGTTTTCAATTATTTTAGTTTTTTTTTCTATAAATATCAATAAAATTGTATTTGTTGAGTAAAAAAACATGAAAATTTAATGCAAGGCTCCTGATATATTGTTACAATAGCAGTTGAAAAATATTAAAAATACATATAGGCACGATTTTTTTTTATAAGTATTTAAAGTTCAAAATAAGACAAAAAATATTATATTTAAAATTTAATAATAATTTTGTAGTTAAAAATGTATAAAACGTTCAACTTTTTTTAGGTAAGGATTGAAAATTTAAAACGAGATTCCACGCAAATAGGTTGTATATAAATTACTTTATTCACCTTAATATCATCAAATATACTTCGTAATATCATAGGCTGACTGACCGTTTTCGCTCAGAATCGTTTTTCTTATACAATGATATTATATCATTGAATTCAAATTTAACACCATCCATTACACATTACAGTGACCCACTTGTAACCTACTGTACAGCAGAGCGACTTTTTATAGTTATTATTTTAAAAACTACTGCCCTTCGAAACTACGATGATCGATGGTACAGTAGCTTTTAATTTTTATTGCTAAAAAAAATACGATTATTTTTATAACGCGTTTATGTACTTATGTCTCACCTACCTTTTACCTATATTATGTATTAAAGATATTTAATATTTGGGTAAGTAAAAGTGTACCTATACCATGGCATTTCTGCTCTTAATGTAATAACTTATGACCAATAATAATTATACTAATGAGTAATGATAATGATTTTTCACTTTTATTTAATGGGTAGACATATCGGTACATATTACAATTCATGTGATAATCGTATTTGTGGACGCAATAGTTGCATAACGTTGAAATGTTTTTAACTTTTCTAAAAGTATTTCTTGCAGAATGTTTGAAATAAATACAATACAATATCGGAATTGGAACATTTGCGTTTATTGTCAACTTGGTATAGTGGCATAATTATGACAATATTTCGAGGGGATATCAATTTTTAAATTACCTATAAAATATTATCTATGTACAATGTACCTAATAAATACTATAGGTATGACAATGTGTCTTGATTGTATGTAGGTTAAACAATATATGACATAATATGTAGGTACTATTATACTATACGGCTATCAGTAAACATAAATACATTAATATTTTAACTTTATAATACTATTATAAAGGTAAGACCAATGTTTGTAGTTTGTACGTTGGTTGTCTTACGATATTAAAATTTTTAAGCGAGCTATGTGCATTTTTAAATCAGAATATTTTAGGTACAATATAATCTACTTTAAATTTGCTTAAATGTTTAAAATACATAGTGTATATCCGTGTCATTCAGTTTTATAGTAGGTAAATTCACTCTAGTATTAATAATATTATGTTAAATTTTTAAACAAAATATGTATGTTGATGTGAAATATTATTAAATATTACCTACCTACTATTCCATACCCTAAGCTCATACTTTATGAGCAATATTTAATAGAATTTTGGAAATTTAAATAGTTATAATTCTATCAAACATAATAATTTTTATTTAAAAAATAAAACAGCATTATCAAAAAAGTAATCCCAACAGGGGATCTACCCTTATTACCCTTCCCTCACCCCACGCACAATGATAATTACATCATTTAATTATATATTGTACTTTTTTTGTTCAATTTACGATAAGTTTGCTGTTATTATAATATATTAATTAATTTCTATAAACGCACTGATAGACTCAAACTAATGTACGATGTGTCCATGTTAATTCTCAAAATATTTCATAAAAGTTAACGCTTAAAAAAATATTTTAAATATTATGTACCTACCTAATAATATTATTATGAAGTGGTTGCTACACGAAATATTGAACAAATTTTTGAATATTATGTTGGGAAAATTCAGAATGATAAATTGCTCGAATAATTTCTTTTATCTGTTTTCGTACTTGCGTTTTGTTTATATAATATATAAATATATATATATATTATATATATATGCAATATATAGTGTCAATACTCCGTAGTTACTTTCTTCTCTTGTACAACTGCGATTCCGAAGAACCAAAAGTTCGATGCAAAGTTACATGTTCAGTTTTAGTTTACCACCGTTACCAAACATGTCCCTTGTTAGTTGTTGACCCGCGCACGGTTTCACACTCTAAGCCTCTTTCCACAACTTCCCACGGGAAAACGTCATGCGACTTTTGATTTATTTTAGCACTCGAGAATGGTTCAAGAAATGTGTACATGCGCTGGCGAGTGTGTTCTGATTTTTTTTTACTTTTCGAATGCAACGTCAAAACGATGAGTTCTGAAAGTGATTTAAAAGAAATAAGCATTTATGGTTTGAAAAAATAAAAGTAGAATAGTAAAAATATAAATATAGTTTTATGCATTAACTTGCAGCCAACTCAAAACCCAAACTGTACCCAGTTGAAGTGATAAATATTTTACTATACATAAAAAACCTAGTATATAGTTCAGGATTTTTTTGAAGTTTTGTTTCTAGCCTTCTAGATCAAGAGCTTGAAATTAATACATGGTTCATCACAAATTATATTTACTTCTTATAGCAGTTAAAAATTATCAAAAAATTATAGTAACTAATAAGTCACTATTTTTTTTAAAGTGTTTTCAAATGTGTTTTTATTATAAATCAGCTGGAAATTATTTGTTGGTTCCGTTGTTTGTATACAACGATGTTCAAATGTTGAATACATTATATATTTAAACGAAAAAATGTCCATTAGCGATTTTAGATATCTTATTGTGAAACCAATTCACACCATTCTAAGGGGTAAGTTAATATTGTATTAATTGGAAGCCGGTTGACAAGTAGATGTCATAATTACAGGGCTTAGAAAATGATTCGATATAGTTCACCTCGATTTACGAATAATAAGCGAACTGGAGGGTCTGGTTGGGTGTTGATAATCCGCTTATATCTTGGCACTAATCTAATGCTTCTTGTCTTGAACGAAACAATTTGTTACTATATCAGGCTCCTCCTCTGAATTATTTAAATTATTTCTGACGTAGGTACCTACCTCAAGGTGGTGGTCACCTAAATCCTCTGCTTTTATCTTTTTTCGTTTACTCCATTTCACTGTAAGCTACCTTGAGTAAAAATTAAAAATTGTATAGTAAGCAGAATATTATATAAAGATATTGTATTGTTGTAATTACACTATTAACATTTAATTATAATTTATATCCCAGACGAGTGCGTCACCATATAGGAATAACTTATCTTTGATTATCTATATAGGTACTTTACAAAATGTATAGTAATAATTCTTCGGCATGGTACATATGTGCTACGTGTGCAGAAGTAGTTGCTCCATGTATTGTAGTAAGTCATCAGTAAAGTGAAATTATATATTATAGGAAGGTATTAACATTTTACCTATGTTAAATAATAAATTATACTCGGTATAACTAAGTGTCATTTCCTAATTATTAACATAGAATCCTCTCGTCTTCTCCTGTTTGGTATTAATCAGTCACCGATATTATAACAATGATTTATAATAAATTAATACCACGTAAATTGGTAGTATATGGTAATATATGAGAGAATTCAATATTTTCCTCGAATTGGTTTCTCATTTAAGCATATCTCTAAACCAATAAGCTATGTGTAAGGTTATTTCCATCTTCGGTATTAATCTTCTATTTTCTCAATGTCTTTGAACTAGAATGTGTTGCCTGATGCATTAAATATCAAGGTTTCAAGTTATTGAGAAATCTTAGTTTTAGTCCTAACGTCAAAATAATTGTTAAAAATCGGTTTTCTCGGATTTATCGTATGTAACACAAGTCAAAAACCTATTTAAGTCACTAGTCAACCTACCATGCTATCTTTTAACCTCTATATAGCAGACTTAGATAATTAGATTTTTTATCAATATTATTAAATGGGTACCTCTACATTCCTGATCTCCTTGCTATTATAGATACCATTTAAAGTCCCTTCCCATTCTTCTAGAAATCAATCTCAGTTTTATGTACCAGTATCATTGTTATTAATCTATGAACAGCACATAAGAAATCATAATTGAGCATGATCATACATATTGAATCGCATGCTTATTGTTGAAAATAACTTTTTAATCTCTGGTCATATTAACGATTTATCATCATTTGATTTATTAAAAATACTTTTTAGTTTAAATTGTTGATACCTTATTTATTCTCTGTTATATATCTTTGTTAACTTTCACTATTATACTTATGTACCTATGTATGTATGTATGTATGTATGTATGTATGTATGTATGTATATATGCGTATAAGTGTTATTTTGTTTCTTGACTTCCTATTTTATGTATCGTATAGGTACCTATAATCGTTTGGGGGCCGGAGGAGTATTGGCAAAATTGGTTCCTTCTCCAGTCCTCGATATCACGTAAAAAAGGTACCTATAATCGAAGCATTTATTTAGTTTAATTATATTGTTATTTATTGTTGGTGTGACTACATTTTAACTAATCGCTATAGTAATGTATAAGATAAAACTAAAACTAAATTATAATATAATATTATTATATTTTCTTAAAACCATATCGTGGTTACTAGGCAACCGGACCTTGGACTGGAAAAATTAATTTTCTAGAAATAGAGTTTGTGATCTGTGTATTTCTGTATCCTTATATAATATATTATAATATAATATATAAAATAACAGGACTTTTTTATGTACCAATTTTCTGACGTTATAATTCAATTTATTCGGAGAAACTGAGGAAAAAAACGTTAAGTTATTTAAATGACACGCTAAAAACCAGAATCTTTAAATACTGTACACGCCCTTTCCCCTCCCCCTCAGACAAAACAATTAAAAATCGGGTGAGGTGGTGACACTTAGGAAAGTATTTGGAGCAAATCTTTGGAAAAAAAATTGGGAAAAGTTCAATATAGTGTCGTCAGAAAATTGGTACATAAAACAGGACTGTCCTATTTATATATGTATATAATATAAGGATTGTTCACCAATTAAGTTTAAAATTAAATTAACAAAATATAAACGTTAAAATATGTATTTATATTTTTCTATTTCAATTAATTAAATTTTCACCTTTGATAGAAAATTTTCTATTATTTTTATTACAAAATAATGAATTCATAGATTATTTGTATAGTAAATATATTATTATGTATAAAAATGAATGTTTGTCTGTCTGTCAGTCTGTGTGTCATTTATGCATTCCTAAACAGTTGGACCAATTTTGATGAAATTTATCGTGTGTATTAAGTGGTTCCCGGGATGATGAAGATTCACAATTGGACCCGGTAGGTCCAACCCGGGGAGGTGCTCAAACAGGGATCTTAAGATTTACGATGTACATTTTTGTTTATAAATGGTTGCCATTGATTTTAATAATAATAATAATTATTATTATTGTTCAGTATTCAGACATCAGGCATAAACATAATATTATCTTCTAATTGGTGAATGGTGATAAGGAAAATTAATACCTTACTACACAGCTGCGACAGTTGTACCTGTTAGCCGTCGACGCGCCTGTACTTCCAGTACGCGTTACTTCATTGTGTTTATTAGTTTTTGTTTTGTGATTTTTCCGTTACCATCAACACCCTCACCACAATCGTCACCTCCAAGAGAAGTTCTTATCGCCAAAACTCCTTAGATGTTCACGAGATTAATACTGTGAATACTATTTATTTCTTTTAATATACTTATACTCATTATTGATATATTTTTTTTAAATATTGTTGTCTTGCTGGCCCCTCCTCTTTTTATTTGTTCCATAATTTTTAAGAATTGGCCAGTAGGTATATTGTCATTATGTTAAAGTTTATATCACAATAGATTTTTTCTAATTACCCATAAAACCCTTGGTTATAATTTATTCAATTAATTACCTATTCACCATCAACTAAGACCAAAACCATTATATAGTTCACTATCAGAAGGTTAGTCAACAAGTACGATAAGCCTGTTAATTTTTATTACAGAATGTGTCGAGTTTGTCCCACGGTTTCGGTAGACTAATTTTTTGCAATGTTTTTACATTGTTTTTTTCTTATTTTTACTGATTAATTTGTTATCTATACATAGTACATACGAATGTTTGGTTTTTTAGGTTTTTGATTTTTTTTTTAATACGATTAGGTTAGGTTAGGATTTTGTATTAATTGATAATTTTTTCCGGACGATGAAAAACCACCGGATTGTATCAAATCCACCGTGAGTTAAAACGACAAATTTGGTGTAACTTTGATACTTTAGAGTTAAAACATACACTTATATGTATGCACCACGCGGGTCCTCGACCTACCACAGGTAGATTGCTTACCTGATAATATACTGCTCGCATATTCATAAGTGAATATCACGGACATCACGTCCGTGATTGTTTTTAATGGTCAGCGCCCGGTAATTCATCTAGTGTAACTATAAAATAAATCAGCTTCATAGTAGTTATATCATATTATGATTATATTTATCTCTATTCAAAACCTGCAGTACTCACTATAAATTACAATTAACTCTAAAATTATAATATATAGGAAACAAATATAAAAATATTTATTTTTTTTATCCAAATTAGAAATGAACTTAATTTAAAAAATTAAAAATATTGCATTACTTTTAATAGTTAACACCAATAAGATAAGATAATACATTGAATTAAACTAGGAGGAGTCGTTAAGTACAGCTATTGTTGGACGACGAGCCATATGGCATACCAGAATATTAAATTACTCTTAAAAAATGCTAGTTTTATGTTTTTTTATTAAAATTCTGTGAAATATTATCATCGATCATTTTTGCCCAGCCAAATGAGCCGATGGACGGACAACTGATGTGGCCTTTGTTCTTTTAAGCGAGGGTCCACCCGGACACTGAAAATCGCGCCCCCAAGCTATTATCGTCACATTGTTTATACCAAACCGAGTTCGACGAATACAATACGCCTATTTACAGCCACCATCTATTTAAAAAACTTTTAATATTTTGTATTGGTTACATTTTTTATACCAACGTAATAGTAGTATTATTTGACTACGCTATATAATAAGCTTCACGGAAGACGAATTCATTTTAATTTTGTTAATGTATTGTCCTCTTTTATCTTTTGAATTTAATGCTATTTTATTTTATACTAAACCACTAGCATATACGTACCTATATTCAAAAGGAAAAATATTGTTATAGTCAGTTAAAGACTAAAGGTTATATCTATTGTAGAAACATGATAATTTCTACTTATTGTTAAGAAAAAACACGCCAAGCTGTAAGTTAACAAAATAGGATCGTAACAATTAAACATGCAAAATTAATCTCTTATAATTTGATTCACTGAAGTATGGAACAAATTTGTGGATCAATATTATTTCAGTGTTAAATAGTCAAACTATCGGATGGAATAAATTTAAATGTATACTGCATAACTGTATACCATAGACTTAATTTAAGTTTGCAAGTATGCTCATTGGTTAAATTTATTCAAGATCATATTGATAATTTTATTCTCCATGGTTTTATTTAATAGATCCTTCTTAGTGTTAAAAATAAAATGGTGTGAATTATTCCATCCTATTTTGAACCTTGTGATAACTATGGTTTTAATATTACTCTGTTGTCTCTGTTTATGTCAAACATTGTAAATTGTTATTGACCAACTCTTTACGTCTCTATAAATATTTACTGCGGGTTTTATTTTATTATTATTTACATAAAAATATTATAAAGTCAGTAGGTATACCTTACCTAAGTATACAATATATAAACAAAATTATAATAGAGCTATAATTATAAGTGTGAACGTCTCTTAAGTACATATAAAGTTTGTATTGTTTTACCTCAAGACGGTTTTATTTTTACTGTCTGTAAATAACTTGTTTTATGTGTTTCACTATATACTTGCACTTATTATTTTTTTTTTTTATTGCACCTGACCCGGAACAGATCGTTAACTATATCCAACCAAAGGCGTTAAATCCAGGAGGTGCTGACACGACACTTGTTCGTTAAAAATTAAAGACAATAACATTCCTCTATATTATATTACGCCCCTGTAGTACAAAAACACACAAACTGAGTTACAGTTATTATAATAAGTACCTAACTACTACGATACGCAAAATAAAATATTATGTAGATTGTAGATATGTAATTTAGTCATAATAAGCAAAATGTATAAGCTGTATTTGTATAGAAGTATATTACTGTATATTATACAAACATATTTGAAAAATATTATGGACAAATCATGAATAGGTAGTACCTCTAGTATTCATTATAAATTATAATTTGTGATATAAATACATACAATATGCCTAAGTGTTTATAAGTTAGGTACATTGGAATTGATTAAAATATTACATTATTTTTATAATAGGTGTACAAACAATCTATATGACTATAGATACTATATATACAGTCTGATAGTCCCGCGATTATTTTATTTTATATTATATAGAAAATAGCAAGCGAGAAACTGTTATTTTTATTTTTTAAACACAACTCCAGTAGAGCAACGGAGTAAAGCAGTAAACAATGTCGTCGTAAAGGTTATAACGTAGGATAAGGCTATAATACTATCTATATTATCATTATTATTATTATACGGTGCGGAGTTGGCCGACGGGCGCAAAATGGGACATTTATTTTTTTCCGTCGAAAACGGCAAAATATACGTAATAAAAAAAAATTAAATCGAGGGCCCGTAGAACACCATATAATGTAATAAATCATGTGTAATTGGATTTTTTTTTTTTTTTTTTTTAAGAAATCAATTTTTACGACTTATCGGCGTAGGCACGCGATGACCCCCCCGCCGGCGCACCCTCGCCGACCCGACCACCGCCAATCGACATCGGTTCCGGCGAATTAATGTCATTATCACGTGGAGGCGTTTTTCAGATGAAGGGCCGGCGGTGTCGTCGGTTTGGAGGGTGCGGGTGCTTCGAGAGGGGTATATATGCCGGCTAGGTCCTCGGCGGGTGGCCCGCGTAATGCAATAATGAGCGCCGGCGCGCACCACCCGGTCCGAGCTGGTTATTATTATTATTGTACATTTTTTTCTTTTTTTTTTCCTGCTCAATACAATACGCACAACGAGCGTTATACATACACACACGACGTAAGTGTACACACTATTTGTACACACACACACACATATATATATATACACAGCGTGTAACTCGCCCAATTTGTTATACGATACCACGGCGTCGCGGCGACCGGTCTTCTCGTCCACGCGATGGAAGGGTAGGGCACGCGCTCGCCCTTTTGCCTATTTCTGTACATATTATATTATATAATATTATTCCTTCTGCCACTGCCTAGCGTGTGTGTGTGTGTGTATGATTCACGCTGGTCCAATCAATTATTCAAACACACATCTGTTGGTCGCCGCCGACACCGCCGAACGCGATATGCGATAGTCAACATTGCGCTTTCCTCGCAGCGCAACACTATTTGGCAGCTCAGCCCACTCGAAAAGGCGACAGTTGATAAATTCCGCAATGTACCAGTACGATCGATCATTTTTGAACTGGTTATTTTTTGGAAATAGGAATTTTGAAAATTACTATGATATGGATAATAATTTACCCTCTACTCGTAGTGATTCGTAGAGCATTAGTAGGTACCTACTTATAATGGTGATTATTAATTTAACAATTGAGTGACCTGAAACAATTTGGTACCTATGCCAGGTTATGGAGTCTGAAATATTAAAAAAAAAAACACTGATAAACAAAATCTACACAGTTTTGTTTGCTCGTGGACACTTAAGTAGGTATAGAAAAAAAGTGGTTAGTGAACAGGACCATCGAATCATAATGATTTTCAAAAATCTTCAATTTCAAAATAATAAATAGAAAACTTTATTTTGCGGAGTTTGGCGGAGACCACATGATTGACACCCTCAATTATTATAATTTACAACCACATTTTATACATGTTTTTGTTTTCCTCGTGGTAAAAAATCTGAATTAAAAAAGAAGTAGGTAAGACTTAAGACCTTACTTCAGTTACATAAGTAATAATCATTATTAGTTTATATCATGTACTATTCTTAAAGAGTACAGCAATACTGTACACTTAATTCTTATTTAATTTTGATAATTTAAAAATAATGTTGCTTGTAAAATATGTTAATAGGTGTACTATATAATATTATGTAAGGTGTAGATATTAGAATAAAAACCAATATATTTGATGCAATTTACTGATGAATTTATTTTGTTCTATTTTTGATTTTCTCATAAAAAATACTGTTGTAAATACTTTATGGTATACACAAACCTTTCAAACTTCTTACACTAGGTACCTCATATTGACGAAACAGTAATTACATTGTACATTTTGTAAATAATATTTATTTTTTTATGTAGTAACCCTAAATTGTATGTATAAGAATATTTTTTTGATAACGTGTATGCACAGTTTGAAAATATATTTAGGATATTAAGATTTAAATAAATTATAAATACAGGTAAATATTTAGGGAAAAGCTGTTTGCGGGGGTTATTGAGAAATGGAGTGCTAATCTCCGAAATTTTCTTTAAACATCGTTTTATAATTACTCATTTAGGAAAGTTGTAAAAATAATATGACCTACAACATTTTATATTGTACATTAAATATTTGTATCAGTACCTGTATAATAGGTAATAGGTACCACAGTGTGTTATTCAGGGCTAGCATATGAAAAAAAAAATTTCGTCTAATATTATTAACAGTTAAAAAGTTACACGATTTTTGCGTTTATCACTATTCAGAATTGAAACATTATCCAAGTTTTGCGTTTATCGTTATTCAGAAATAAAACGTTATCCAAGTTTTATGTTTATCGTTAGGTACTTAAAATAGTGTTAATACCTATTAAATTTAAAAATAAAAACTAATGCATTTAGATGATTTCCCGGATACGGAGTACGATATGTATGATCAATTTTCTTAGATTGTTTGTTATGACAAAAATAAATCACATGAAATAAATATTTCTAGGAACCAATAAAAGAAAGGATTACATAGAAGGATTTTAAATTATTTCATTTTGCGTTATTTTTCTTTTAATTATATTCTATTAATTATGTTATGTTTTGTTTAACGATATTATAATATTATAGATTTTGTTATTAGTTATGTTTTGTTTTTTGGTATTTAATTATTTTTGATTATCGCTTTCTGTTATAATTACGTTTCCAAATTTTGATCGTTTTTTGTCAAATATAACGTTATTATAACGTATGCAAGCACGGGTATTATTTTCACATCATAATAATATATTATATTGTATTCGTGATAAATAACGGACGTCGCCGTTTGAATGTTGCGTCTGATAATCTCCATAGTTTTTTTTCTGATTAATCATTCTAAGTGCATACCTATACCGTAGCAATCTCGTATGATATTTCCCGTATCGAAATGCTTGCAATGTTTACACACCAGTACCTAACCATATACTCGTCTATTATTTCCATGAACATCGCAAACCATGGCGCTCGCACAATTGCACAAATATTGACTCGAGATCAAAATAACAATATAGTGTACCCGTGTAGGTATATTCCTCTATTGCATCGCAGACTGAGTTGATACATTATATTGTTACAGATAGGTACACCAACCTTTATAGCACAACGTATAAGTACAGAGAAAAATAAATAAAAATCATATTTAAACGAGTATATAGTAAGTTAATATTTTGTTATAACTATGGCCGACATCAATTGCTGTATGCCTGTATGCATATTCAAGTTCTTATTAGTAGGATAACAAACAACATTTTAAGGGAATATTTTGGTAATTCTTAGGGCATGACTGCATACATATTTAAAAGAATTTTAGGGAATATAATTGTGGCCAGTCAAAGTTATAACTTATATTACATGCATTTAAAGTTTAGATGACGTGTGGTGTGGAGTGCTGGAGTGGCAACAAATTATTGGTTCACGATACTCCGCTCATAAAAAAAACTTTATTCGGTACTTAAACTACCTATATATAGGTAAGGTACTATTATAATTTAATTTGTATAATAAAATAACTACATAATCTATACTTAAGCACAATAAGAATATAATATAATTCAAGGATTTACTTGCATGAATAGTTTAATTTAATAATTCGATAGTCTCATCACTTTATCTATGTTTATCAATAACTTTAAATTAAAAAAAGACAATGCAAATTGAGAACCAAATTTGATATACGAGGCACAGTGGAAAATTGATCAGACCATTTATGGCTATATAAATATTATATTATATTAAAGATTGATATAAGTTAACGAAGGTACTTAACTAAAGTTAACTAAAGTCTAAAATAAACACAAGATCGTTAAGTCAGAAGTTAATAGTTAACAAATAACAAATTTAACCCACCAAGTTTAAAGATACCTTAAGTTGGAAAATAAAATTAACTTAACTCAGTTTAAAAAAAGTTAATCTACATTTTTAATTAGTATAGATCAATCAAAGTGTATTTTGTGACCATCTATGAATTTTTTGTTTATCTTTTTTTAGTAGATTCTAGATAATTTGTATATTTAAAACCATGTTTAAGTGATTATAATCTATAAAACCATTAACATTTAAAATCAATAATTTTTATTTTGACTTAAATCAACTGGAAAAAACCAAGCTAGGTATTTCAACAGTATTAAAAGTAATAGGTACCTAGTAACATTAGGTTTCCGGTTGGCATTATTACTATTATAAGTATATAGGTATTTAACTACATATCCAGTTAACGTTCGCCTTTGTATCATGCATATAATAATTAAATGATGTATAATATAATATTAAATGAGCTCAAAATATTCTATACGTATAGCGTTTAACATATTATCATATTGTACATTCTACATAATATACGTGTAGGTATAATGAACACATTTTGTTTATTTTCGGTGCGATGTCGATTGTTCAATTTATTTTGTTTTCTCGATGGGCTTCGCTGGTACGTATAACACTGGGGAGAATTAATCGCGTTTTGTTTATTAATCGGAAATAATATTATTACTATACCGTTTCGTATAATATTAAATAGCGATTTATAATTATGAGAGCACTGGGGACATAATAATATATACTAATAATATTATACCTATTGTAATATAACGTACTCGTATGCCATTATTACGTCTATGTGTACGCATAATATAATGTTTGGATGAAACACAGATATTTAACCATTTAGGTATTTATTTGAAATTCGTTATTTCATAATTGAAACATGCGAAATATTTAATCCCTTCACGTTGTTAGCGATTCTTATCCAACGAATAATATAAATTGTCTCATTTCGTTTCCTAATACCAGCTATACGATTTAATATTCTGGTGGATTTATCACGCTTTCAGCTACTAAATATAGTTTATACAATATACATAATATTCGGCGTATTCGTGTATTCCAATCGATTAATAATTAATTGTCTACAAACGTGCTAAACTTTTCGTACACTAATTATTTATAATTTATAATCATTACCAGCTATCGAGATAGGTAGTCAGCTTTTAAGTGTAAGTAAACTTATCAAACGCTAAAATAATATAATACCTATATGGATATTACACACTCCTAATTATGAACAAATTTATATCAAACAGACCCGTGTCGTGAATTTTTTCCCACCCTCTCTCGAGCTTTCTATAAAGAATTGTTTACATATTTCTTAAGAATAGATTTTTATATTGCATTTTATTAAGACGTTGTCATTATTACTCAAGCCTGTGCCAAAACGAGAAAGCAATTGTGATAGCTAAAATAAAAAAGAAAATAACCACAAATGGAAGATACGATTAATTCCACCACGAATTAAGATAAAATTCTATTAGTTAATCTTGTCAATCAGTAAACAGGGTACAACCTCGAAAAATTGTGTGACGAAATCGCGTCATGCAGCTTTTTACCGTCACGACACTAATTGATAGCGTAGTGGTCAGTCCAAGAAGCTACTAATCATGGTATAGAGGGTTCGATTCCGGTTGAGGAACAACATAATTTTTTTTTTTCCGTTTTTGTATCTTTACGTACGGGTCGTGACACCCGATAATTAATTATATTCAGGGCTTAGCACCCGAATTATTGTTTTGGGTTTCGGGTGCTGGATGTATTCGGGTGTTCAAACACCGGAATAAAGAATTTCAACAAACGTTTGTGCTTTAATGACCGTTATTATTCGGGTTAATATTGGTCAATACGGGTGTTCAGTAGTCTAGAAACAACAACACTTTTGAAGTCTGGCCCTTCCTAAAAGTGTTGAGTCGAAAAAAAATTTAATAAAAAAATGATTTATTTTAGGTATTTAATACAAATTCCTAACACGAATGCGTAACATTTGTTTTATAGAGCAAACTCGGTTTATTTTGTACAGTAGTTACATTTTTCTAAGAAACTGCAAGATATCAGACAGTGGGAAATTAATTAGGTACCTCTATTTATTTACTATTTATCATCGGATATAAGTTAACTAAAATGCTTAAAATATGTATGCTAAACGTCGTTGAGCAGTTAAGAAATAAAATAAAACAGAAATTATTACTCTACGATTTACGGAAAACTGGTAAATATAGCCAAGAATTACGTTATAATTATGATATTCGTTACTAAATTATAATATTATAGCTTGGGAAGTTGGTTGGCAAACAATTAATTGTTTACTACAACATTTAATTTTGGTATTAATTATAGGTATTATTACTTATTAGTTATAAGTATTTGGTATTTTGGTCATGACTGTCAATACCAGTTCACTTTTGTTGAAAGACCATGTCTATATCTTATATTCTTTTATTTTACAAACCAATACAAACCTAATATTCTATCCGTTGAATTACTCTGAAAAAAGTTTCACTTCAACCGGGCGTACTCGTTACACTCACGCTTATTTTTAATTACACGATAATATTTGTATTCTGCTAATGCGCGCTGAATCATTTTAAGAAAACGTCTTATTATAACTGTACAATAACTGATGTGCTATCTGCGTCGGAAACGCGTATTAGTAAAATATAGAACCCAATTTCTTTAGAGCAAACTGAATTCGAACCTCTGAATTATTTATGCTTTTGCCCATAATATAAAACATATTATTATATTGGCGCGTTGTGCCCACGACTGCCGCCAGACCGATGCGACGGAATATAATCAGTACAACTTTCCCCCCATCAGTGCGTGCCGTGGAGTTAATTCCATTCGTGAAACGGTCCACTGCCGCTAATCAAGTTACACCGATTTTTTTTTTTTTTTTACGTTTCCGAAAAACTCTGACGTTTCGTTCGGCATACAGACAACTACGGGATAAAAAACGTTTATTTTTTTGTTCCTCGACGATAATCATTGTTTGACCCATTGTACGGTAGGGTGAATCGCATTATGCACAAACAATGCGCCGACAATACAACCGTACAGCATTATACTATATATACACACATACATTATATTATTATATACGTACGCATACGGACAGTTAGTATAGTACGAGTGTACAGTGTACACCATGTGTGCCTAATAAAAAGTGCATTATCTGTCCGGATGAGTATGGCAAGTGCGGGTTCATCTGCTGCTTCTGCTACTATCACACACACACAAGGCGAACCCTATTTATTATTGGCCCCCGTCCGCGGCACGCAACAGAAGCACAACCGAGTGCGGCGGTGGTGGCTTGCCAATTTTTTATTTCATTCCACTCAGGACAAAAAAAAAAAAATTATAAAATGGGGCGGCCGATCCTAAGCGTTTATATAACTTTGGCAATAGGTCAAAATACTAAATAATAGGTACTCCTCAGCTCACATATTATAATGTGTAATTGACGTAGGTGCAGGGCACTAATAACTTCGCCATCAACCTACGAGCATCACGAGCCTATATTTCATTCTCGCCGCCAACAAAAAACACTCGTGTAGTTAGTAGTACCTATTATACGATAGGTACCTATACTGTGCGTGATTATAGTGACAACGACAGCCTTACATCCAAAACTGACCATGAGCAGTCTTTTGCACTGTTCGGTGCTGCATGATATAGTAACTATATAATTACTTATACTATAAATGAGATAAGTACTTCTGGCTGACTTGGTGACGTGATAACACCCAAATGTCGAGTTGTATAACCAATCGTATCAAATATCAATATTATGTATTCATCGTAACCGCAAGTTCAACAAAGATGTCTGTATTATAATATATACTTTAATACTATTAGTGTCATTATTATATATTAATATAATAGGCTCTGAGTACGTAGGTGCAAAAATAAACATATAAATTACTTAATTTGATTTAATCTTATATTATAAAAAAACCTATAGTTTTCAAAGTACTTTTAAACTAGAAATTGTAATAATGTAAACATTTAAATTTTAAGGTTATATAATATATGTACCTACATACATAGTTTAAATAATTCATTTTTAAGTAAGCAATTTACTAATTTTTTTTATTAATCATCCACTTTTTGAAAATCTAGTTCCTATAGATACATACATATTTGATACTACATATTATATAATCGTGCATGTACGATTGTCGATTAGTATATAATATGTTCCTATATATAATATTGGCAATATTGTTCCTTCATAGGTAGGCGCTATAAGTAATAAGTATACACAATGCCAATTCGATGGCATTTTTTTTGGACATCTCGGAACTCGATATTATAATCGAAATTTTAACCACCTTTCTTAAAAATAAAGTAAAGTATATAATATAGTATAAAGCAATAAAAACTCTAAACTTTAATTATGTCATGTATTTATTTATAAGCCTTTTGCGGTGCAGGATTCGAGCTGGTTTTGGGCGAATTTTAGCGATAACGTGACGAGCTGATTGGATTATCCTGGATATAAAAGGACACTAGAAACTGGTAACGGAACTAGACGTTTGCAGCCCGAGACGGGTCCCGTGTTTGTTCTCGCGCCATGTGCCGCAGTCGTGGTGGTCGATAGGTCATCGCGGTTTTACTAGACAGCGACCACGCACGTGCCGATCCGCTGGGAAATTGAAAAAGCAGTCGATTCTTGTCTGAGTTCGTTTTAAAAATTAAACACAAATCAATTGTTTTCGGTACCACGGGCTACCCCTCAAAAATACCAAGTGAATTGTATTTGTCGACTGTGAAAGATTAAACCACCTCGAGGTTTTTGCGGCCATGATTATTTTTATTATGTTTTGTTTATATACTGCATGCGCACCATATATATTATGTACATAAGTATATAACTCACAAGAATAAAAGATTATTACAAATTGCAAAACAATTATATTTTGGTTCAATATTACAGTTGCCTAACAGCAGTTCTAACTGAAATTTATTTTATTTAATCTTATGATATATAATATCAGATATGTAAAATGTATTTGAGAAAAAAATGTAAGCTGTTCGAATAAACTGAGTTTGAAATTTAAATTGTTATGAAGTTTAAACATATTAAAATATATGAACAATATATTTGAACAATTTTTACACGTCACTCGTATGACTTATCTGTACTGTACAACCAGCTAAACAAATTTGTGCGTTTGCGGACATGTTACTCCACACGAACTTTTAAGGTGCAAATTATTTGGAAAGTCTATTACTATTCAAAGGAAAAGAGCGGAGACAATAATGGCACAATATAACGGCGACACATCATATGCGTTGTCGCGTTGAGAACATTATATTACATAGATAACTTATGACAGTTATGAACTCCTCCATCACACCAAATGAAACATACAAATTGTATTTTAAAACTATATCATGATAATAATATCGTGTTGCGAATCATAATCAATATGGCTTATCATTGTACTTGCTCAAGTTGAACAGTGGTGCGATATGCATCGCATGTACAATGTGCAGAAATACGCTGCACTATAAGATCGGTTGTACTATATAGCTGTAATAACATAGTTGTAGTTACAGCATCGACGTTAGATTTATGGATAGCCAGAATAACTGCTCTCTCTGAGAGAGTAATTCTCTAGATTTAACTGCAGATTACCGACTGACCGTTATTAATGATTAATAGAATTAATTTCGTACATATTATTATCATTATGTTCCGTGTAATAAATACGCAAATAACGTTGGCACTGTTGTCGTATAATATACCAACAACCGACATGCATGCTTATAATATTATATATTACTATATTATTAGGCATTATATAGACACAACTTATTGTAATGCGGCCGATTCAGCTGAAATTATGTTATTATTATAGCACGGTATTATACCAACGTTCCTCTCGTGCGATATAATAATATATTATAATATAGGTAAACGTATTAATCGATTTAAAGTGATATACAACGAATATATTTTAACCGCACGCGGAATGCGATCATTGTTATTGTGGCTATTTACGCTGATTAATTATTAGTATGCAGCCGCTTACATATTACCTAAAGGCCCACATGTGAAATCATTATAATTTATATTATATTATTATAGTTGATAACCATTACTGAACGACTAAACGTCCATTGCGATTTCTAAACTAAGTTCCGACTGTTCAAAGACTGATTGACTAGGTAGTATAAATTTATGAAAGTTTTAATTACGATAGGCACTTTATTTATATAATAATATCCAGCGCCACGGCCCGAGCTAAGTAAAAAAAAAATAATAGCTGCACGACGGTGTGTGTATATAGTATATAGAAGCAGGAACTGCCTAGGTATTTAAACCGTAAATTTAGAATAGACGGTAGCGTCGTCGTCGCCGTCAACAATATTACCGTTCTTATAGATTATTGTGTAAATACTCAATATTTAATAACGATCAAAATTAGTAGGTAATATCACAACAAAAACCCTTTCGTAAACTACGTATAAAATGACCAAGTAAAGAAAATATAAGATCTTTAAGCACTTCAAAAATGTGATATCATGAATAAATGCTAAGTGGCCTAAGTATATTGAATTTAAGTAAACTTATTTAGTTTCAATAATTTATTTACATGGCGAGGAATTATTTAGAATAGTAAGTATATAGGTAAATATTAATAATAATATTAATATTCCTTCGCAATTTAATTATTTTGTTCATCACACTTTGTTTCTTTTAAGAAATAATTTCTAGCCAAGTAAATAAATTATTGAAACAAAATAAGTTTACTTAAATTCAATATACTTAGGCGACTTAGCATTTATTCATGATATCACATCTTTATAGTGCTTAAAGATCTTATATTATTTTTACTTAGCCATTTTTACACTTAGTTTACGAATGGTTTTTGTTGTGATAATACATATAGGTACCTATATTACCCACTCGTTTTTTTTTAATATACAAACTTGAAGTTATCAGTATATAACTGTTGTTAAACTTTAAAAAAATACTATAAGGCGTTAGAATTATTTTCCCAAAAACTTCAGACCAGTATATCGATTATTCAAAAATACTACTTAAAGTAATAGTGAATACTACATATCAAATTAATATTACAGTAAATACCTACTCTTTGGGTTTTTATGAATTTTTCATTATATTTGATATGTAGATTGTACGCTAATACTTATACATAAAACATAATAAATTATCACAATAGAAATATTAAACCTAACCTAAGATAAAACCAAAAATTATAATGTACATAAATAAATAAATAATTTTCTAAACGATATGTATTTAATTAACTATTAATTTTTTTCTTTCTATTTTACTACAAATGTAATACTAATGGCCTATATTTTATATTTGTCAAGTTTTAAATTATAATAATATATTGTATTAATTGACAACTTTAAATAATTAATTAATGTTTAAGTAATTTTAGTACTATACCGTAATCATAACGTATTCAAAGAATATACCTTTAATCTATATGATAATATAGGAATATAATATAATATTATCATATTATTATCGGAATATACTGTCAGTCTAGGGACTGGAACCTTTTGAATTTATCGGTATTGATTCCGGTACTGGTTCTCCAAAAATAAAATAAAACTATATACTAACTAATAACTGTTCCGGTTCGGTTCTGGTTTTTTGATAAAATAAATAAAGCTATCGGTTCCAAATATTTTCGGTACCGATTCCAGGTAATTTACGTACAGAAAAACTATAATAATTTTAAATACTTATCCAGAATGAGGGTTTAATTAAAAGTGTGAAAAATATTAGAAAACTCATATCATCATAAATAGTTTATACACAAAACAGTGATACCATTAAATTATAATAAATAAAATAATTTTATTAATATAGTATTTTATTAATATTACTACAGTAATTTTAAATACTTACTAAAATTTTCCAACTACCAATATCGAGTGTAATAGGTAGGTAACGATGTCTTTAACACACTGGTTGATATCAATATTCTTTTTAACAGATGGATTTGTTAATGGATTTTTAACAATACGATTTTGTTTAAGATTTTTTTAGACTTCTTAAAAATGATGTTATGGTTACGGTTTCAGTTATACAATGTTAGAAAATAAAAACATCGAGTTTTCTATAACCCAGTTTCAAGCCCTAAGGTAAAGTAATCTGAATGCTTTTTTTCTCGTTCAATGAGATTTTAACATGATAATACATATTATTTATTAATATATTATAAATCGTAAAATAAATAGTATTTTAATAATATTAGGATAAATTACACACAATACTATAAAATATATTATGTTACGCATTAACGATAAATAATATTAACATATTAAAAAATATGTTAAGTAAAGATAGTATTCAACTTTAACTTAAATGTCATAGTTATTCTTATGCATTTTTATAATTAACTACAGATCGATGTATTTAAAAAAAATATCTGACTGAAGTTACTATACTGCATTACTGCAGAGTTCAATTTTCAATCGATCGAAGAATACTGGAAACTTTTTATCACCCGATTTTACTGCCGTCTGCCACCCTAAACAGTGTTTTGAAAAAAAAATATTTTTCACGTAAAAATAATAGCATCCCCTCTCTAGGATCAGAATATAATATAATAACTTGACAAATAAATAACGCGTATCGAGTTTCTCGCGAACGGCAAAAAAATAAAGCTATAGATTAAAATATGAAATGACGGGAAACTATAGCAGGGGTGGACATTTCAGAAATTAATGAAGGTCCGAAAACCCGCGAAAAAAAATATATGAAAAATTATGGGCGGCCGGCAGCGGCATTTGCAGCAACGATGACGGCGGCGGCGGCGGCGGTGGCGAATGGGTCGCGAAGGTAGATTATAATATCGGCGGCAGCGATGGCGGCGTTGAGGGTAAATGTTTGGCCGGTGCCAAGTTAGCGCCTTTACTATGACAAATAGCCGCAAAGTGACCATCTAGCAGGGGCGTTGGGGCTGTATTTTTATTAGTGACAGACTTAATTAGGGTCTCGGACCTGTCCTGAATAATTAAGAAGGATATTATTATACCGGATTTCCTTAGTTCCCAGCGGGCGACCCCACCCCCACCCCAGCCGACTACCCGCCGGCACGGTAACCTCCGCTTCCACCGCCCTCTGGTCAACGACACGGGCTGCCGCGTTAATAGCTCCGAATAATGTCTGCAAGGGCAAATATAGTATATGCATATTGTACGCGACGGTGGTGGCGATGACTTTTTCGTTTTGTTGTTGTTTTTTTTTTTTTTGTTTTTTAATCTATTTTTTCCGTCCACTCCGCTTTATTTGCACACCCTTAATGTCCCAGCTGGGAAATAACTGACAGTGTTATTAAACAATGCGTATCATTATATTTCCATAATAACGAAATGTGTATATACGTATACATGCACTATATATATATTTGTGTATGTGTGTATGAGTATGTATATTAGAAAGTTACCACGCGCATTTGCTAAAAGTTTTCAACGGGTCAAACAGATCCTACTGCAGCAACAAACACACATATCTACTGGAATTATATTATGTGCGTTCAGGTCTTCACTATGGAGCCATATAGTATAATATTAGTGTATTACTATATGATTTATGAACAGCTACTATACCTAGGTATACCGCTCCTACTTCTACTGATCGTGCCCTGGACACTATTCAGCGATGCAAAGTAAAGTTTAATACTAAACAAACAAACGAAAAGAAAACTATAATATGTGTCATGACACGGAATCGCCTGTTGTGTATAGATAATATTTGACGATGAGATAAAACGACTGCTCTAAAAATCGAGAATCCCACACACATTGCGCGTACGTTACATTTCACGTTATAAAGGATAATATTTCGGGGAGAAAAAAATACTTCAACAAAATGTTACTTATTTGTTATCTGCACTGTCCAGTTTTATATCGTAAGTCTTCAGTCTTCACCTCAGTGAAACCCTTAATCAATCCCTCTTCTCTCCGTACTCCACCCCGTTTCAACTTACCGCACACTGCGCCAATGCTCCGAACACGTCATATATATTATTATTATGATGCTTAAACAGTACATTATCAACACGTAAGTTGTGTAAAATCGCTGAGTTGTCTTAAGCCGAAAAACGATATTATTATGTGATCGGCGGTGGACTGGACGGTGTGTGTGTCTACCATCTTCTAAATGGGATCATACAAAAATCATTCACCATAATATAATACGTCACGTCGCAGGGATGGACCACCGCGTGGACGGAAAAGTCACGTGCGAGTGCAGCAAAGTACAGAAGACGATTTCAACAACGGAGCAGGACAGAGGTGTACGCGCTGCACAAGGAATAGCGCCGTGCTGCAGTGTATAATATATGGGAGCGAGGGTATATAACATACAATTTGGTTGGATAAAATAAGGGTGATAGAGTGGGAGGGGGGAGAGAGGGAGAGACAGTGAGAGGAGACGAGGGAGAGAGATGGTGAAAAACGTATCGCTGGAGGAAGAGAGGAAAAAATAGTAAGTCATCATTTGTTTGATTGTTGTGGTTTTTAATGTACGAAAACGGCCGGCGAGGGAACGCACACGCCGCCCTTGTATATGGCTCCCGCGCCTCGTTATCCTCGCATTATTATACATTTATACGGTCAAATCGAATTACGTACGGGAGAATATTATTATTATATACAAGTGAAATAAATGGATCGTAAAATGCGTATAATTTAACACGCACGGCAGCAGTTCGGTTCGGTTTTGCCGGTCTCGTGATCGTCGTTAGAACAAAAACGCGCGATGTACAATAATTTGTATTGTAATGGCAGTTGTAGTATAATAATATAATCGCATAACCAGTTGTAGTATACATTATATTATTATTATGCGTGCATCTCGTACGCAACTGTCGTACTATACGACGACGCCCTTTCGTCAAGTTGTAGGGGACACACTGTCATACCTGCTATACAATATAATATGTCTATATTTATATAGATTCTCAGTCAGTGGCGACATCCATGAGCTCCGTTATTGTAGTATTATATCAGTTGTACTGCACGATTGCATTTCAATGTTCACAAACGTAGGTAATATCTTATTTTTTTTTTAATGTCGCGATATAGAGGTGATCAGAACGCTTTTGTGAGTGTTAAAATATTTTATACTTCCAAGCAATAAATATCTTATTTACCTAGGTACCTATTTCTAATGGCTAATACTCAGGTAAGTATCTGTAAAAATAACTAAAACAAATATTTGAAATTCAATTTGTTTAATACCTTTGTATTATATCTAAACCTTAATATGTCTTGGTTTATACTTGTATATATAATATATACCTAAGTGGAAAACTACGTAAGAAAAGTGTTTCAGAGCGTATAACAGAGCATCTCTTTTATAGCAGGAGCCAGGATGTATATGTAGGTATATTACACAATAATATACATATACATTATTATATTGTGTAAAACAGGGGTGACCAACCCAAATTATCTTTTGGACCACTTTTAAATACATTATAAGCTCACGGGTCTATACAATATTACATGTTTTAGATTTGAACAAAACCTATTAATGTACTTGTATTAATTAATTAAAATAAACAGAATGAATTTATAATTTACAAACATAGATAATATAATAATTTGTATTTCTTTATTTAGTGGGACATTACTTTGTTTCTCAAAATATTCACTATCAGTTTTTGGCACAAAAATAATTTTTTTTTGAAAATGTATGGTAAATCTTGCGGGCCCCAAAAATGTCCAAGGTGGGCCGCGGGTTGGCCAACCCTGGTTTAAAATATATAAAATATATATCGAATCATATTCATAGTACCTGTTTTAAACATAATACCAATATGACAATATACCTAATATTAATCATAAATTAAGAACTAAACTATAGCTCAATCAAGACCATACTATTAAGAATTCGTAAATGTCTGCATTGAATTTTAAATTAATCCCTATAGTGTATTTATCATCTCAATCATAAAAAAAAATTGTTATTGCCATTGTGTATATTGTATAGTATCATAAGGTAGTTAAGTTCATGTTTTAATAGGTTTATTATGCATTATCGTTTTACATTATTATTTATTAATTATTGTTGTTACAAAACACAAAAGCTATAAAAATCACTATGTTTTTTTTAATATAAAATAAATTAATTATCCACCACAGTTGTCACTTATAATATCTTCTGTCTATTATTTATTTGTTATTCTTAACTATAGTTTGCTATAGCCTTTAGTAACAATATTACTGTAACTTTATAGGGCTAGCTCAAGCGAAAATAGTGAACTAGGCAAAATCAAATTTTGCAGCCCTTAACAATATAATATTACCAGTATTTTGAAAATTCCTCCCTCTTACTTAATTGCCGCCTTAGGCGTGGGCCTATGTCGCCTACCCCTTGAGCCACGGCCTGGTAACATTACTTAAGAAGATGGCAGCGAAGTATTTGTATTATTATAGATAAAACGCATACTGCATACATGTACAAACTGTATTTATGATTTTTGAGTAATCTTAAAGAAAAACCACTAATATTACAACAATTAAAGAGGATAACAACTGTTGAATGTTTGACGTATCGATTTTATATATTTTAAATTAATTGGATTTATATTTAAATTTAAAATTAAATTTTTTTTAAAAATTTGAATGAATATTAAACGGTTTTATGACAATATTTAGACAAACGATATGTCATAATATCCTCAAAGTATTATTCTCTACAATTTTTATAATGGCTGACATTTAAAAACAAACTCATTTTCCGTGAATGTGTTTTGTCTATATGTTTCGAGTGTGGAGTGGATCAGAGGGAGGAAATAAACAGTGAGCTGTCATAATCTTAGTTTGCACGTGTATACAGTATAACAATTACATTGATTAATAATGAAACATCGAACTTTCACTTCCACAAGATATAGTTATTGGCTAGGAGGTGACCAACTTCTGCTGATATTATTATTATTATAGTAATCTATTGTTGTTAATTTGAATTAATAAATATTATTGTTTATCATTATAAATTCTTATTATTATTATTATATTTTATTATTTATACACTATACACATTACACATATATTAATTAAAGGGTTAAATCATTAATGTATATGAATCAGAAAAATTCAAAGGAAGCTAATTTTATTTTACTTTCGTGTGTGTATTGAAATTATGAAGCGCTCACACGAGGGTTCACGATTTATTAGAGTAGCATCATTTTATGGAAATTCTTATTATAATATATAAAGCTGCGATATTATAGTATCACGTTTGCAAAATAGATTTTGTGTTTTCCACACACCCATCAAATTCGATAACGGCATTTTAATTTAGCTTTTTTTTATATATATATATATTAATATATTATAGTGAAATATGCATATAGTGTTGTGTTGATATATTTAAAACACAACTTTATGTCCTAAGGTAATTTTAGACGTGGGCATAAGGTCATGTTCGCAAATAATTTTTCATTGAATCTCCGTGATATCTATAATGTTAATAATGTTATGGTGGTAATAAAATTGATATAGTATTAGGTAGGTATTGTGTAATTGTGAACGGTTGTTCTTTGTACGACACCCTCACAGACGTACATAACAATCAAATAATTTTTCATATGGGATTTTAAAACTAGTTCATTCTATTCAATGAATTTAAATTATCATAGATTATATAAAATATAAAATATATATGAATGGGTACATCCCAAGAGTACTGGACCTTTTAAAGTATTTACTTTAAAAGTAGATTACTATAACTTATAAAGTATATAAATGTAATAATATAATTTTTTTTTTTTAATAATTTGATAATAAGTAAAATATAAAACTGTAGAACAGTGGAAAATTACTTTATTATGAATTATGATTAGTCTTTATATGTGTTTTTATTTTTACATTAGCAGTTGCTGTTAGAAATATTCTAGAATTTCACTTTAATATGATAATTTTATTTTGAGAAATGGTAAATCTCTATACCCATATGATTTATTTTTTCTATTTGTTGTATCCTTTTGGGAACATTATCCGGAAGAAATATTTATGTAAAAACATAATATTTTTTCCTTCTTACAATGTTTTGGGATGTCCCGAAAGAGGTTACTTAACCTGTAGACCACTGGAGACTATTCCAATACCACAAAATAGTTTCCATCTGTATAACCAACACAGACACACACACACACGCGTGCCCACACACACATAAATAGGTGTATATATATTATATATATTCACTTTGCTGATTGTAATATGCATATACTATTATTTACAACTAAATTACATATCTAGGTTTATACTGTATAGACTATATTTACTGAATGAAATATTAATATAAGAAAGCTAAGAAAGGTCGGTACAGGATACACGAGGATGTTATGTTTACAATTAAGCACAGCATATTTATCTAAACACAACTCTGCACAGAAATACAGGATGTAGTAGTTTATAATTACGAATTTGAATGAAACATTCAATCGTAGCATTCAAAAGATAATTCTAAGCAGAGCTACACTGGCTTATAGTGGTATTTTTAAAATATTATTAGATACTAGCTGTAAATCCTAAGTTCACTGAGGAAAAAATGAGAAAACATAAACTATAGGGTGCTATATCGGTGTATGTTGCAGGTTTAAGTGTAAGTACCTCACTGTGTGAACTTATTCCACCGAGATGGACAATACTCTCGTGATGGATTGGTTAAAGTACTCTGTATATTTTTAAACGTGGTTCAAACCATCTCTAAGAACAATCTCTGAAACTTTCGTTAAAATCGTTATAAAGTGGTTTTTGAGTCTACAAGCTACAAACATATGGACCTTGCCTTTTGTTTTCCATTTGAATAACAAACAATAATTTAAATATTATTTTCTTTTATTTAAAAAAAAATCCCATAACAAATGAAATTCACATGTGAGCCACCCTAACCCTATAGGGGTTGCAAAAGAAGCTAAAAACACCCTCCGAGTCTCAAGGAATCTATTGATATAACTTTTATTGAAATCTGTCCAGCATAGTTTCTGAGATTATCCGTTAGTAAAAACTCATTTCACATATATAATATACATATATATATATTTACATAACAATTCTTACAATCTGTACTGCTGCACATTTGCAGGTCGCGCACAAGTTAAAATATATGTTATAATGTGGAATAGGATCAGGTTGGGTAAGGAGTATGGCCCTCAAATGTTGAGAAAAACATTATTACTACCTTATTGTGAGTACCTACTGAAAATAATAACTAATAAAAATATTAAAACATAGTATATCATAAAAGAATGGTGATTGCAGGAAAACCCAATGTTTTTTTATTTCTTACATTTCTCGCTGTTAACATTACTTCGCACTGTGGCTGTCTGTATTATCAGTTACCTGAAAGTCTTCGTACGAATGTGGTTGGATTATACTATTTTTGGATTACGATATTGACTCTATTCGCCTATTGTTTTGTCGTATCTTTCAGTCAATCAATTTTTTCTCATGAATGTGTTCCTCCCAAATCATCAAAAGATCCTTACACGTACACGTGGGTGTGTGTGGAGGTCGGTCGTGACTCTATGCTCTCGTCATAGTATACGCGAAAGGGGTGAATGACGGTGGATAGAAAACGGTATGAAACAGAGGGCGGGTGTAGTGGAAGAGGTTGTAGTAGAAGGAGAGACACACACGCACACACGCACACACACACACACACACACACACATACACTACACACAGTCACACACACACACTACACATAGTGCAGCACGTTATGCGGACGACGAATTATTGCTCTTGTCACGGCCTGTTCATTTGTAGATGGAGTTTTTATTCCCGCGGGATACGGCCCAATCACGAACGGAGAAAATTGCTTATCTGTGTACACACACATATACGCGCGCCACACACACACACATACACATATACACACACACACACGCACACGCACTCACACGTATATATATCTATATACATTCGCAGCCCACCGAACCGATACGGCGGCGGTGGGACACAGTATCGGCGGCTGCAGCTTTGGAAGTGTAGCGGCGGCGGCGGCGGTGGTCGGAGGAGGATAGGGATAGGGAGAGAAGCAGGACGCCAGGACTTACACGCAGCAAGAGTATAATAGTCATATCGCCCGCCTCTTCCACCACGATTACGTCGTACGGAGGTATACTATACTGCAGGAAGCTTCGTCCCCGCACACGCACGAGCTTATAATACGTATAGGAGGTACATATATATGTATATATATGAATCCCGATTTTCAATCCGTAAACATTCGTCGCCCGGACAGTGTTCCATATATATATATGTATATATATATACATATAATGTTTGTCTCTGAATCGCCTATTTGGGTGTACAGGTTGCAGAGGTCGAAGCAGGCGTGTCAGATGACAAACGGGTCCGCACGAGTAGTCAATAATGAACAATTGTTTGTTTTTTTTTTTTTTTTATGAAAAAGGCTAAAGAGGCTGACTGTCATAACGCACATTGACAGGAGTGCTGCGTGTGTATTAAAAAAAGAGAATTCGGAAAAAATAAACAATAATAAAAGTGCTTGATTTTGAAGTAACTGACACGAAACTATGGTAGTTGACATTTTCAATGTACATGGGAAAATTGAAATTGTTATGTTTACTTGTTAGGTAATAATATTATAATAAATATAGGTATACTATAAGGAACAATGTATGTGATCAAATATGAAACAGTAATTATTTTTGTTACACTTAAGTTTAACACCAGACTAAATGATGTATATACTAACTTATAAAATTCTAACGATATATTTTTATTAGTATTGCTATAATAATATTGTTCGTAATATTTTCTGTTATAAAATGTATTTTATTTTTTATTTCTTTTTATTTTATACACGCCATTAATGAGTTATATTTTGAGCACGAGTATAATACTTCTAAGTACTTACCTACTAATAGTATTTACTTAACTAGTAATAAGTGTCTAATAACCTGACTTTATTATTTTAGATAGGTACCTACACAATATACTCGAATTCTAGCCTTAAAATGGTTTCCGGTTATCACTTAAAAATTACTTCTATTAATTGATCTATTACCTAGTAAGTATATAATCTATAAACTATACTTTCCTCGAGCTGTTGCGGCATAAATAATATTTGAAGTATCTTGATTATTTATTCTTCAATTTGAATTAATAACAATTAAACAATCGATACTTCAATTTCGGTGGTAGTTACCTAAGTCACGGGTATAAATGCAATGATAAATTTCAATCAAACGACAATAATAATAATATGCCAATTAGTTCTGATATTGGCACGCAATTTCGGCTAAACGAAAGTTAAATTTCCAATATCACATAGTGACATGTATGATGTATATATGTGATGCTCAAGCGCATTTCTGTAAAACCGTTATCAAGATCGAACCGATAATTTATTTACAATAGTGACAGCTCGTAGATTAAAAAAAATAAATTTAAATAAAGTCATAAATTACTTTTAATATAAAAGTTATTATTATAGCGTTGTTGTATTTAATGTACAAAAAATATCATAGACAACGTTTTCTAACATATTATATTGTAATATAGTAATATAGTTGAGACAAACAGCATTTTATAAACGTAAAAAAAATAAATAAAAAAGTTGCCCGATGCCACCTCAAAAAATAATAACAAAACCATCTCTTGCAAATAATAATAATAATAATAATCTTGTCGGGTCTGCGGTGTTGGTATATAATAATAGGGTTATCGCCGGACGGTTACTCGCGTTTACCCCGACGGCGGTGTTGTTCCAGACATTTCACAGTTTACTAAGTCATTTAAAATGTTTATGATTTTAGTGCTACAAAAGGTTAATGATTATAATATATAATCATAAAAACCGTTACCTATTATAGGTAGGTAGGTACTTGTGTGAGTGAACGTCAAATATGTTATGGAATGTTTTTTAGCAGATACTCTGATAGCAATAATTATTAGGTTATCATTTGATCATTATAATGATATATTATTGTTTTTAATTATTGATGAGAACCGTATACTAACGAGGTTTATTATTTTTAAAAAGAAAACCAATTTTATTTTTTTTTTATATAGGGTATAATACTATAATGCCATAATTTGTTTAACCTGAGATAAAGACACTCAAGAAGTAACAATTCTGCCTGCGGACTTGAGATTAATAAAACGTACACAATAAAAATGATTTTTTTGTATTAAATCAGTAGATAAAAATTACATTAAAAACTATTTTCTCAACCACTTAGTTTTATTGTTGTCACCTAATTGGCCTCGGGTGGAAAAAAGTTTGTTCATCCCTCACCAGACTATATTCAATTTCATTTTTTTACTCTTCGTTGAAAAATTATTACTGACATTATACTTGTTAATGCATATTATATGAGTTTCTATTTAAATGTACCTGAGATTACCCATTAGTATGAACAATAACTAATATTTCATATTTAGGTAATTAACGACCTATTTGTGACAATAAAACGTATTTTAGTAGTAATTAAATTAGTAATTATTTTTTTATCTCAAACCAATCAATTTAACTACATTTTGGATGAAATCAAATTTTAACTATGAATTATAAATACACGAGTTCCTCAAAAGTTAAATTGAGAAATACCATTAATTGTACCTATTAATATAAATAAAGCAAGACTATTTAACCAAGATAAATTAATTATTGCAGGTCATCAAATTAATTATTTTGATCCTATTACACTAACAATATGCTTCAACATCAACTTGAATATCTTTTCTAGTAGGAAAGTGAATCTAGTCGGTATTAGTTCTAATTTAACATATCCATAAGATTGATTTATATGACGATGAGATACGCTCGATGCCTATACTGTACAGCAGATTTGTATCTACTTACCCACTTTTTTAGTGTACACATTTTTCTTTTCAATAAATTGCAAAGTACTCAGATGATTTTTAAAATAACTTGATGTAAATTATAAATTTAAATTTAAACGAGAAGTTTCTAAATTATCCACTATATAGTCCATTATTATTTATAACTAGCTGACAGGGCAATGTTTTGCTATTGCTAGGTTTTTGTGATTGTTAAACTCCTTTTGAGTGTAACACGCTGTGGATTTAAGTGTAAATTATATTGTGTTTTAAGTTATAGGCATCCCGACCGGCAATCTACCTGTGGTAGATCGTGAACCTCGCGTGGTGTGTACGTAGATAAATGTATAATTTAACTCTAAAGTGTCAAAGTTATACCAAGTTTGTCGTTTTTACTATGTCGATTTGTACAGTAGGTTACAAGTGGGTCACTGTATAATGGATGGTATTAAATTTGAATTCAATGATATAATATAATTATATACGAAAAACGATTCTGAGCAGTGACGGTTTATCAGTATGGATATAGGAATATAGATTGATCGTCTTAGCGCAGAATCATTTTTCGTATACCTACAATGATTTTATATTATTGAATTAAAATTGACCACATCCATTACAGTACCCCACACAACACCTAATGTACAGCAGAGTGGTACCCACTTCCCCATTGCCTACCTTTTGACTTGTTGATTTTTACAACCTGTAATACTAGGTGTGAAGTAAGTACGGATGGATGAGGATGAGACAAAATACACATACACGAATACAGAAAAGTAAAACATTTTATTATTGAAAATTTTATATCTAGATATTTACAGAAATTAATATACTTATTATGTACATTATTATACTTAACTTGAAAAGTGGTTTTCTCTATTTAACATAAGTGCAATACAGCGAATTTGTATTCATCAGTACTAATCTTATTTTGTTGATTTTAATATTATAGCAAATTTGTTAATTATTAGTCTCAAAATTAAATACGTTTATATCTGTTTTTCGGCATTGCCTAATTAGAATTTTAGTATTCATAATTTATTGTAATGATTTACGTCATACTTACAATTTACATAATAATTGAAATATCATAAGAATACAAACGTAAAGCAGAACATTTTTTTAACTTAAAGTCTTATAAAAGGTCATTTCACACTAATATATAGCAATAAAATATTGGTTGTGGTGAACTTAAATTTACTGCCCATCTTGCAAGCGAGGTAAGATAAATAATATGCCAAAATCCTTTACTGATAATTAAAAACAATATAAACTAATATTTTTTTTAAATTTTTAAATTGTGGAAATAAATATAGTATTATTTCCAATAATTATTTTAATTTTTTACTTTACAAATTCATTGTAAATAGTAATTTACTTAATATAAATTCGTCAAAATTCTTTGTAATAATAAGATCTGGAATTGTATTGAAATGTAACCAAATAAAACGTTTAATAATTTGTGCTTGACTCCCAATCGATTTACACGTGTGTAGCCTTATCGCAACAGCATCTTTTCTGCCGATATAAGTGCTCCTACTCTTCTCTATGAATAATCAGTAATATGTTTTCATATACAGTATTAAGAGCGATAAGCCGTCTATACCTAATAAGATTAAATTACAATAAACATTTGCGTTTCTCGCGATAAACACCAATATGCCTAATCTATCGTACTTAAATTCGCATAACTCTATTAAACTATCTCTTAGTGACAAATTATTAGCATCCAATAAACTTTAAACTCAAATCTACTCCCCCACAACCTCCTAAACGCAAGACAATCCCAGCACTTATATGTCCAATAAAAATTATGAACAAATCACTCAAGATGAAAATCACTCAAACATATCGGACTCACACTAACCTTGACATTACAATCTTGCAGCAGCAAGAGTCACGGGCCTGACAATATACCCTATATTTTTTTCAAAAACCTGAATGTACTAGGAACTCAAACACTTATTATTATATAAAACACCATATGGATAATAGGTTTTTTTCTCCAATCAATGGTAAAATGCTAGTGTAATTTCCATCCCTAAATCGGGCACAACTAAATATGAAATCTAAAACTAATCTGCACTTTAAGCAAACTTCATCAAAAAATAATGAATAAACGTTTAGTTTGGGTCATGGTATATGTCAGGCAACTGGAGCTTTTAGGACTAGCCCGGTAGTAGATAGTATCGGCAACGGTGGCGAACTCCTTCTTGAACTAAGACGTCGTGGTAGTCAAATACTCAAATACATATATTATGAATTTAAAAGCCCGCCTAATCATTATATCCAGCAAGATACTCAACAATCCTCTCTCCTCCAACTCGCTCAACAACATAAACACAATTTTGGAATATTTCAAAATTATCAGTGCAAATCTTGGCTTTCAAACACAAACATTAAGCAAAATACAAAGTTTATCTCTCGGTTGGCTGCGGTCTTCCCATATCAATACACAACTCACCAATCAGTGTAAATAATTGTACATTGCATACAATAAATTATATAATACATAATTAAATATTATAATTTAAAAAAGAGATTTTAACAATAACTATTCATAGGATTATTAAGAAAATATACTTATATTGACAATTATAATATGAATAGGCGGATAATAGTGTTTAATATTTGTATAATCAGATATTGCAATATCATTGTTTGCATTATATTACAAAATCAATTTTTCTAAACCCAACTTTTTAAAGCTATCTAGAATTATTACACATTCTTTATTTTTGAACAAATATAATATGCCTATTCGTATTTTACATTTGCGTAACCACGTTTTAACTATGTACTATAAATAAATAGTATAATAAACAATTTTTTAAGCTCTAACTTTATATGTCTTCTCATTTTTCGTAGGTACACACTGCAAAGACGCGAAAACAATTTGTTCATGAATTTACGTCGATTTTATTTATTTTTAAAAAATCTAATTATTCGTATGTCATAGGTCACTAAATCATAGGTTGGGCAAGTTAATGAAAATAACTAACAAAAAATAGTCAATTTATAAGTTAATAGTTTACAAATAATATGCACAAATATAAAAAAGTTTAAAAAAGTTGATCTACTAATTTTAACATGATGAATTATTTTTAAATAAACTGAAAAGTTCTCATGAACTTAAAGTTATTTCAAAAATCAATTAAGCTAGTTAAGATCACTTGGTCTATTATATTAACCTTGGTGCACTATAACATAACTGAATCCGTTACTATAGTTTGAAATGAAATCAAAGCAGTCAAAGCAGACGATCATTGTGAAAAGAGATATTCATTTTGCAGTCAATCCATGGATAACACAATAAATAAGTACATTTATTTATACATTTCGTCTTCATGGCTCTCGAATTAAGATAAATGTCATCAATGATAATATCGTTCTGCACTTCTGCTCATCACTTGTACACGAACAAACGTTGAGTGGAAGATGTATCAGTGTGTCAATGTCGCCGAAATAAGGTAATCACGTACTTACATGAAGTTGCACCCCCCATCCCTGACTCATGTATACAGATACCCAAATTAAATTTACAGTTAAATAATATTTATTTATATCTAATTATAAATTAATATTTTCCAATTTTCTGAACTATTATTTTGAAAATGTCTACACTATCTTAGGATCAAGATTCAGATGTAGTATTACTATACAAATATAATGACACCGACCTTGAATACCAAATTGTACAGCAACTCAGTCTAGTATCGGCAGAATGATATCGAGACACTGAAGTAGATCGTATTTAGATACTGCAGAAGAACGTCGTAGGGACACTGCAACAATAATATCACAAAACGTAAGCTCTCTGAGTATATTTGAAGAAATTCTTGGTCGAGTTACGAAATTATCTATTAAAAATCAGTCAGAAAATTATTTTTTATTCAGTATTCTACCAATAACATTTTACTGGCACTCCGTATTTTTTTACGAAAATTTATTTAGTAAATAGTTTCTTGCTACAATAAGATATTAATTTTCCAAACTCTTTGTTGAATCTATAGTACTATATAAGTATTTGTAACTTGCAAGTTACTGTCAAAATCTTCTCAGGTTTCAACAAACATTTTTTATGTATATTGGTATATTTAAAAATAAAAAAAAATTCAATTCCAAATAAATGTTGGTATGCAACTATTAATGAGTTAAACATTTTAATTAACTTCCTTTTAAACGTGATTCCAAAATTTTAAAATTCACGAAATACATCAGTACCAATTTAGTTTAAAATACACAGAATAGTATAAAATAAAATAAATTACTGAGTAGGTAGAGAGAAAAAGGTGATAATAAAATATAAAATAATGCCAAAAAGTAAACCGATAGTTTGACAATAAATGATATCAAAAGAACCATAAAGTTATATTAAGAACATAAATTATTTTTATTTAACTGTCTACTAAAATGTTTTGTATTTAAAAAAAAGAGATTTTTTGTTGTGAAAATACGAGAACAACGATATTCCCACGGGCGAAAACAAAACAAAATTAATAAGGCCAAATATCACAACTGATGTGTGTTTCAGTACCTAGGGAATGTGCTTTAAGAACGTATATCCAATGCATAAATAATAGCTTATTGATAAAATACTTTATGATTAATGAAATATAATCACAACAAAAAGTACAAAAATACCCAGGAGATTTACTCTTTTATTTACAGTAGGTAACGGCAATATATTTAACGTAAGTTCCGGAAAAACCTGCAGTGAAATGTACAAAACAATGATAATAGCTATATTTTTATTTTATTTGATATTTGAAAAATATTATCAGTTTTATTCGAAATATCTAGAAGATTTTTGTGGTTGGAGAGACTGGAATTTTTTTCTCCATTCATAATCATATTGCGACTGTTTTCGGATCGCCAGAGCTTACGACTTTTGTAGTTATTAAATTTAATTTTCTTGTAGATGATCTTATTTGTAATTCTGCAGTGAGTAACACACGTTCAGACTTGTGGCTTGTTGGACCCTCATCGTTTGGTGTATTTTAGTGTATTCAACATTATTTTGTACGATTCCACAACATGAAAACGATGGCACCATGCCACCGAAGGCTGAAGTCAGTTATTTCGATCGTCATGATATGTAATTTTGTGTTTAAGAGGATTTTAAATAGACGACCTGTGAGTGCAGGAGATACGTCAAAATATACTGCCACACACTCGTATATAATATTGAAGGACGGTGAGAGAATAGTGTGCAGCGGACTGGTGTACGCAGTCAAACCGAAATTGAATAATAACACAACTTTTTGGTCGTTTCGAAAATGATCAGAAAACTTAACGGTGAAAACGTTTTGAAATCTGTCACGTCGGGTCTCGGGGGTGTTCACTTTTTGTACTTGTCGTCGGACAGCTAAACTTTGCGCATGAAAAATTATTATTTTTCTACATTGCCACCACTGCGTGTCATCGTCTCTTGGGCAAATATAACGTGCGCGCGCCC
>WHPZ01582875.1:1811-15560 GCA_016617965.1 Macrosiphum rosae | reverse complement strand
ATAATATAATATATTATACATTCATTAAATTGTTTGGAAATTAATTCTATCTATATATTATGTCTAAATAACTGAAATGGTTTCTATTTTTTTTTTAAATAACCGTTAGAATTTCGTATACTATTGCAAGAAACACACGAAATCGATTTATTGGTATTACATTATAATTTGTAGTTCAAATAACAATACGAGATACCCGGCACGACTATTCAGTAAATCGTTTTTACGACGATCTCCAACTGAATTGCACATTAGTGTAGTTTGCACTTTGAAACATTACACGTCCAAACGCAGCTAAAAGATTAGTTACAGTATTATACCTAGTTAGTAATTAGCATGTAAGACTCAAATGTAAATAACTTATGTAATGGTAGCTCTGCTGAAGGTTTTCCTACAAGTCTATTTACCTTTATATACATTAAAATATACCTATTCAAACTTACTTATCATGCAAAAGTTAAGACTGTGAAAAAAAAAACAAACTGAAACATAGTTCGTTCAACTTATACCATATTATTAGTTATTACTATTTACTACACTTATTATTTTATTTGTAATTTGTATTATTAGCTATTATACTTATTACATTCAAATTATACTACTGTACAATCATGATGTTGGTATTAATATGAACTGTATATTATAAGCTATTAACTGACACTAAAGTACCTACCTATAAACAGTACACGCACCAATAAACAACGACATGTATCCAAAACTTGACTAGCGGAGTGGGCGATTCATTTTATACACTAAATTTGTTGATACCCAGATCCCCTTCCACGCACAACTTGTTTTTATTTTTCAACAGTGAATTATTTTTTAATTTGTTCAATGGTAAATTGACAATTTGTTTTAACATAGATACCTACAAATGATAAAAAACATTAACAACTGCGGCCCACACAATTATATTCTCCACGACTGATGCACACGATGCGATGATACGTATAATATTATTAAATGTTACAAACCATTAGGCTTAATAAACGTTTAAAATCGTACGGAAACGCGCTGGAAAAAAGCGTGGGTATGCGCTTTATAATAATACAATAATTGTAATGCGGTCGAGTAAAACGACGACGACGGTGGTTAAATGCATTACGATTGCCAGTGATAATTATTAACTTCCGTAAGAACGACACTCGACGTTAGGCGAACACTGCACGAATCTGTGAGTCTTGTACAAATTATTATTATTAAACAGTTCGCAGTGCGTGCATGTATACGGTACACAATTTCTGGTGTTTCGTGAGGCGGATGGTAGTGGATAATAATTGACGACGGCGGCGGCGTCGTCTCATTAATCTATCTGCTGCTCGAGCGAGCGTTTCCTGGCGTCGTCTCGTTGTCATCGCCGTCTGAAAACGTCTAGCGGAAATGGCTGACGTGAGGAGGAATAACGTGGATCAAACGACGATGATTTCTGCGAGTGACACGACAGGGGTAGAACTGCGAGTATAGTGATAAGTAGTGATGACGAAAAGCCCGGATTGAACAGGTGGGCGGGTCGACATGGGGAGGTCCCCGCGAATGTTGTCAGACTAAATACGCGGCTATACTGCAGGGTACACACCGCGTTTGTCTCTCAAATATTTAAAAAAAAAAGATATTGGAAAATTATTACGGTATTATGGCGTGATCCGCTGCGATTATCAAATTGTCTAATGCGTTTTAAGGTGTAGACACTCTGTGGACGGCGGAACTGAGATAAAAATGTAAATCGTTGTATTTCCGTTCCTTAGTATAGAGTTAAAATATTTATGTATTTATTGATCTATTGACAATATTTTAAAATTTGAATCTCTAATTTCGGTAAGTACCTATCCAAAAATTGAAAAATGTATGTGCACGTGCGTATGAATGGCTAGTGTTAACTCCTAGCTGACTGGCGGCGGCAGTGACGCTGAATACAAGTCGACTACAATAGGACAAACACAACGAAATACATTGGTATGATAGTTCATACTTTTTTTAGAAGGATAGGTATAGTAACAATTAATAGCCATGATACATACCTACATATCATTTTAAATGCTTCTTGAAACATAAATTCTATTACAATTAAGATAGATATATTTTGATACTAATTATAATATCTTTTATATTATATTCTTAGTACCTATAGTTTTATGTTTGTCTATATTCTATAGGTAGATAATAAATTTAATATTTTGATTTTAGGTACTTTACGTTTTACTATTTTACTATACAAATAACAGTAATATCGTTATTACAATAATTTGATATTATAGTTTATAAAACTATGATATTTACGTCCGCAATATTATAATGTTCAAATATTTGATAAAAAACAGGACTGTATTATTTTTTTCTTTGATCGATGAGGACACATAGCACGGTTGAGTATATCGAAACCTCTAAATGACATAATCTGGGCTTGGCGATGAGTGGACGCGCATGCGTTGGACGACTATATGACGTACCTATGTAATATGTATATATTATATTTATTATTCTAAAATAATTATAGAAAATTAAAATAACTTTTATAGGTATTGATGAGAAGCATCGGAAAAGTCAGTCAAACGAATACAATATTAAATACGTCATATATATATATTAATACCTGATCGTTATTCCATTCGGTCATTTTATATGACGCAATTGTACGTATTTAGCAGCAGGTGTACAAGCACACTTACCGATGTTTAATACTAGGGGGTTTGTAGGTTTGAGCAATAATTAAAATAACATCTTTTTGGTCTTGATATCAGACACGAATATTTAATGAACGAATCGACAGGATACTGTTTAAAGAGGCCAGCTGATATTATACGAGTTCTATTATTTTCGACGGCCACAATTCCGGCGCAGTAAATCCACTCGGACGAGGTTTGTGAGTACCAATATTCGGTGGAATGAACATCGAAGGGACGTCTCCTCGGGTTAACGAGTTATTTTTATTTGCTAATCGCTTGAACATTTATATAAGGCGATAGTGATGATACGCTCCATACATCAATGCATTTTCAACGAAACCTCGAGGGTAGGTCGTAGGTAATAATATAATATAATTATAGTATAACCCTGTGGGAACATCACTGGCGTAAGGCCATACCTATTATGTTATATAGACTACTGACCCTCCCCCGCGTGGCCACTGAGTATCTATCGACTGCTGAGACTGCGTAAGGACTGAGCGTATAACCTGGTACACGATCGTAAGTGGTATATTATATCCGCCGTGTTAATACACAATTTGGATAATTCGCTTGAATATTGTTATAAGCCATTTCGGTTTTCGGGGATCGGTGTATATAATACAATATAATATAATTTATAGGTATATTGCAGATGTTTTACAGTGGCATTATGAGGATTACAAGAGGACGTTAAAACGGTTTAATTAAAACCAGAGTTCCCGCCGCTAGAGATGATCATCATCTTTTATCTACTTGAAGATTCACGCCGCGGTAGTTCGATAAGCGATGTGCTGTATATATATATATATAATATACCGATGTGTATCTATTTATATCCGAACAATGTACGATATTATATTATATTGTATTCGAGAACCTCGCCAACCGAGACGCCGAATAAGAGGCCAGAGTTTTTGAATTTGGATATCGTTTTAATTTTTTAATAAATTAGGTGTAAAATACAGATAAATGAATAGCACGTGCTACCACTGCTATATAATTTAATTTGGTGTACCGAGCCAGAAGTAGTTTTCTTTCGTACAATACTTTTGCTCTAACGTTTACGTTATTAAGAATTGTTTTAATTATTTTGTTGGTGGTTTTTTTCATCATCAATTCTTTGAAAATCTGGTACGGTTTTAATTGCTTTGATAAGAAATCTTATTTCTTGTCAGAAAATATAATAATTAATAATGAATTTTAGTTTCTACTACTTACTCCCACTACTGATATTATAATAATTATAAGAATATAATACCGGAATAGGTACTTTTATTTTTGAAAATAAAACCACTTGATATGATAGTTTGTTGTCCGTAGATTTTAGTATGTAAATAATAGTTTTCTTGGAGTTAAAAAATATACTAAGGGTGTTCCTGTTTCATTATACGATCAGTTAAAGGAGTTCAATATAAGAAATATGGAGAGTACTTGCGTAATAGCAATGTGGTTGTGTGCCTAGTAAATGATCATTAGTGTACGTGTTCACTTGTCATAATTCATAACGTGTCACTTTTTCACGCACATGCATATAGTATTATTGTTACTGCAGTCAAGCGGGAGAAAGTTTATCCCCATAAAAGTGTGTATATTTTGCTCATAATATACCTGTTGATATATTTATCGAACAAGATTTCTGAAAACAGACTTGAATTTATCAACAACTTAACCACACACATCGAACTTTATTTTTTAAGTTTTTACGTTCCTTTTTTTAATATTTGGGCAAAAATATTTTATTTTAAATTAATAATGATTTTAAAAAAAAGTGGTGAAATAATAAATTAAAAAATAATTAAAAAGTCCGTTTAAAGTAAATTTGTTATATAATTAAAATTTGTTTTCAATGAATTCAATATTCAATAATGGTATTACTGGCTACGATGGCTAAAAATTAGAACTTTTGACGTAAAATAAGACCCACCTAAAGTTATTGAAAGTTTATGTAATACTAGATTTTTTTATATTTAGGTTACCCTTAAATACTTGGTTTTTCATGTTTAGTTAATATTATTGAAGGAAAACTATTTGTGTAGAAAGGTTTACATTTGTAAGCATGGTTATTATCGTGTATTATGTATTTACACTATTTTATTGTTAATATAATTGAGTTTATTTTATCAACAAATGCATGATAATTATAATAAACAGAACATGATATCAACTTATTATCGTAAGTTCAGTTGTTCACTTATTTTTTTTTATTCACTTATTCATTACTATAGGATCCTAAGATAATTATCATAAATCTTTAAGAGATTGCACTATTTATAAATAAGTACCTAATAAAAAAATAGACTATAGAAAAAAAATGTGAACATTATATAATATATTATAATTATTCATGTATCACGATTCTGTCAGTTACACTTGAAGGCTGATTTTTTATAGTTTCTAATATTATTTGTTCGTGGCATATTATAAACGAGAAGTATATTAATAAAATTGCTTTAGAATTGTTTACCTATAACTTGTGTGTTTGATGTGCTTAACAGGGGTTGGTCAAAAATATAATTAGCACTCACCGCCAATCAAAGGGTATTAAATTGAATTAAGGAGGCCAAAATGATGTCTTATTGTTGATAACAATAGTATATAATGAGAACAATAGTAAACATTTCAGAGAGAATCCATGAACTGACGTTATTCATTACAACAGTTTATGGTTGATGTATATAATATTACTATCTACGCAGAGAATTTTTTGTGGAAGTCACGCGAAGTTTCCATCGTCTTCTCTATGAGCATGAATTATTTACATATTTGAGTGTGTGAATGGGACATTTTGCGTGGCCGTTTTGACGTCAAGCCGTTTTGGTTTAAACCCATTTTGACATTAAAATTAAACTTGATTAAAAAAAATTACTCATCATTAAACATTTGCTAAAAATTATATAAAATAAATACTAAACGTCATGTCCATATTTTGTCCATGAAATTTTACTCACAAAAATAATGTCCTATTTATTATGACCACGCTATTCCAATTCCAATGGATATTTTGTCCATTAATCCTGAAATCCATAATTTTAAGTCTTAAATACCTAAGTACTTTTTTTATATATTACTTACAATAAATAGAGATATCATATTATAAAATAACCATGATATCTATATTATGTTAATACTAAATATACATTTTGTACCTATTAATTATTTATTATTTTATGAAAGCAAATTAGAAATATGTAAATAATATATCAACTCACTGCTGATCAAAATTTAAACGCTCCATCTACTGATGATGTCTAAGAGCCTCAGTTAAACAAAGAACCAATAAATATATTAGTATATTACCATGTACTAGAATACACTTGAACAGCACATATTAAAGATAAGGCCAAATTTAATACGGCTTAATATACAGAATCAGTATTCAGGACTTGGGAGACGCATAAACTATTTATGTCAGTGATAAAAAATAAAAAAAGTACGTAAACAATTTCGGAAATGTTGGGATGCCGTTAATTATGTGGCACAATAATAATTATTTCTACAATATTGCATGAATTTAATAGTTTGCATACAAAACAATATGAATCTGACTTCTGAGAATATATAATATAATTTCACAGTTTTTAATAATTTTTTTTTATTAATACCAAATTTCGTACTGAATTAATAACCTATATCATTTGCGTGCATTTTGGAATATTCATTTTAAACTGTACATTAGGAAAATGTATTATTAGCACAAAGGTAAATTAAATAAATTATTATGGTTTATCGCATTAAATCGTTCACTGTAGGTACTATGATATATTTTGTAAATAGTTTATTTACTGTAAATAACACACGAGTTTTATACCAAAATATGTTATTAGAACTATTTTCACAAAACCATTATAATGCGTTTGTTATTCGTAAAATTATCAATTTATTATAATTATTTAAATGTATTTAATTAAATTTCCTCTTTGTTATTATTTTAGGGATAATTAGAGACGTATTTTATCATTATTAATGTAACGAAATAATAGTGTTTTATCAAATTAATTTCTAAATTATTTTCAAGTTACATAACATTGTTTTAAATAATATCGTTTTTTAGTTATTTATTATTAATTGTAACACAAAGCTTAAACAAAACAATTTAATTATAGTTTAAATTGCATAATCTTAAAAAAAATAATATTTATTAATAGAATACTTTTAATTGAAATTACTCAGATAAAAACATGATTAATATCCATGTAATTTTAAATTTAATTATAAAATATATGTTTATAACAAAAATTATATAAGTAATACAAGTAACAATTTATACAAAATAAGAAATATTTATAGACCCACTCAAGACTGATTTATACCATTTTTGGATTAGAAAATAGATCCAAAAAATAGAGCCAATTATGTTGTTGAGTCAAAACTGCTTTAGTTTGCTTTACGTTCATTATATTACAAAATTTGTATAGGGTGTTCATAATATTTATTTCAAGCACATTATATTTAGAGACTAAACTAAAGTAAGTAATAATATAATTTTCTTTATAAAAAATATAATCTACCTATTTGCTTACTACAGATGATTGGTACGATGGTATAGCGTGACCAGGTATAGTGCACAATGTATTTTTTGGACTTGCTGACCGTCCAGGTTTCAGACAAAAAATAACGTGGGCTGGCTGAACTTTGGAAAAAAATTACATAAATGTACGACCCACGTAGGTCCCGTAATATACATATTATTATACACGTTGTACATATATACGTGTTATGTATTATATTATAGTGACGTCGTTCTTATTTCAAAAAAAATATAAATAAATGTATAATAAATTACGTTGTACTTAATACGATTATCTGACCTAATAAATTACCACGATCTATGTTCGAGAAAAATAGAGTAATAGTAACTATGCTTTTTTAACATTTGGGCAAACATGATTTAAAGGAGGGCGGAATATTATACTAATGGTTCATTAGTAAGGCACATAATATTTTAAAAACAATCTAAGATTCATTATATTATACAATGACTGCTGGAATAAAAAAAAAAATGTTTTTTCATTTTATTTGTAGATATAGATAAGATTATTATATGGTGTACATAAATATGTACATTATACATAATATAAATAGATATTAAATTACATTTATACTTTTGTTTGCACAAGTACATGAAAAATATAATTTTTATTTAATTTTAATAGTTTCAGTAATGTAGGAATAGAATTTACACAGAAATTATTTATTTATATTTGGTTTTTCTAGTTTTGGTGAACAAATATTTTTATTGATCTCCTAATGTTACGCATGCATATTCTTAATTACGAACATAAATATTGATACAATTCTAAAATACTTTAATACAAATTACAGCCGATTTCTGCTCTTTATTTAATTTAACTGTAAAATACTTTTAATCAAGAGAAATCCACGACAGAGTTTTATAATATGATAGTGTATAACATCTAGCATCACTAAAATATGTACTAGATAATATACAGTATAAAAGTTCTTTAAAATATTATGTAACATGATATACCGATCAGTCAGTTAAAAGCAGAAATCGTAGATGCGTAGAACGGAAAACTATATTACGATAAAATGCATACTAATCGAGAAATTCACCCAAGTTTAGAATAATAATAATATTTTTAATAAATATTCAAAATAGATCTCACTGTGGCATCTTTTTTCAATTTCATGATAATAGCTTTCCATATCAAAGTTATAACACTACCCATATAAACCAACATGTATTATATGGGCAATTTATTTAAGCCTTGTAGTATACCCAATGTATGTTAGTTTTGTAATGATATAGTGTCTTATAAAACGCTCTCTAAAGACGAGTTTTCTCTAAGGAATTGTAAGAGCCGTTTTATTATTATTTTTTATCTTTATGCTGAGAACCACAACTATAATTGTAGACCGATCAATCGTTTGGAAATGGATAAAGATGCACTTTTGGTGGTATTGACATCATACTAAAAAATCCATTAGGAACAAAACGCCGAGATGACTTTTAACATATTAAAGTGTTTTGTCATCTTAGAAAGTAAATATTAGAAACGGTTTCAGAGTACCAAACACTCTGTTCAGTGAATTGAGTTTTGTCAGTATTTATGATTCGTTTGGTTTTAACTGATAACTATTAATATATACTTGCAGGTCACTTTTATTTTCTCCACGTTTCACTACAAAAAAAAAATAAGAGCTACTAACCTTGCCTACTATTTGTAATTACTATTCTAAATGACACCTGCATAATGGTATAGTACTGTATAACATTTTTACCAAAAAACAAATTAAATGAAGCATTGTTTAAAGTTTAAACTATACTATTTACCGTAACATGCATTATTTTTTAATAATAATAATACACGCGATGTGTTACAGTTGAAAAAAATATGACCAAATATAATTTTTTATTCATATTCCTATGTAAAATTTTATAGTAAATTATAATTTTTTTTTAGATATTTGTCAATAAATTTTTCTAATAATATATCTAAAAAAAATTATAATACTTACATAATATAATGAAAATAAAAAATCGGACTTCATTAAGTGCCATCTAGATTTTTTTGATTTCCGATCTAAAGTAGTGCTGCATTAGTAAAACTTTTTTAGTACTCATTCTATTCAAAAGCATGTTTGTATAAAAAATTATAAAAATTATATATATATATTAGGTTGTTGTAAAACAAATGCCGTGATTTTCATTTCACTTGGTATCTAAAATGGATCACAAAGGCTACGATAATTATTGGCCAAGATTAAATGTCTATCTTGGGCAATGGCATAAACGTGTAGAACATTCCAGTCTAACTCACGTTCGCTTAATGAATAAATAAAACAACCTGCGCCTACGTGTAATGGACGGAACTACAGACATTTACCATTAAAGGCATAATAGTAGAACACATTAATTTCAACATGTGGGTGATCAATCAACCTTGAAATTCCTACATCACTGGATTAAAGAAATATATTGTACTGAGATCGAAAAACAACAGCTGATACTATAGTATTTAATTCTTAAACAACAAAAACGAAAATTGTCAGACCTATTATTGTAGGCTTACTTGTTTTTTTTTTTTATTGATCATTAAGCCCGGCATCTATGGCCATTAGCTGTTAGTAGGTTGTAAGGTGGTAATAGTAGGGTTTTTTGTTGGTGGGGGTTTACACGTGAGTGTTTGTGTTTTGGCAGAATTTCGAATGGGGCACCGGAAGGTTTCTGCCATGCCCCGGAGTGGGGGATGGTGGCACTTGTTCTCCGGACACCGTGACTGGCCCGGAGAAAAATGCCGCCCAGTGGTCGAAGATCGAATCCGAACCGGCAGCGCCGCAGCCGACGCGTTGACCGCTCGGCCACCTCGTCCCCCCCTTACTTGTTTGTGTACATCATTAGTGGGTTAAGTTAGAAATACAAGTGGTTTGCCATTTGAGAAATCAGAAAAAACATCGTTTTTCATCAAATTATGGTAGGCACCTATACTATTTATAAAAATATGATTGAGGTGTGTCACAATAAAATAAATATGTATGTTTGTAACACGGCACAACGGTTATGCAATATAGTAGCATGTATAGTTTTTGTTTGAAAAATCAGTAATTTTTATTTTAATTAAATTTTAAATTTTAAATGAGCATAATATCATTTTGTTTTTGCAATCATTCACTTTTAGAAATGGATTTTGATAAATTAAAATCGACTATTATTTATTTAGGTACATTTTTTTTTTATACTTTTCAACTATTTTCCTTAAATCTACTTTTATATTGTTGAAAACAATGCCAACAGTGTAGTGTACACATAAATACGTAGGTATACATTAAAACTCAGTGAAAAAAAACCTTTCAGTGTAATATAATAATATAATTTATGTTGAGACCAAACCCGGAAAATAACAAAAAAATATTTTATTCTTAAAAAAAGAAAAAAAATTGTAGAACGAAATATAATTAAAACAATGTAACAATATTTAAGTGTCAAAACTTTAAAAATCATTAATTTTCGAAGTTTGAAACTGCGAGAAGTCAAATTTCAACTTAGAACAATAAAAATAAAAATAATATTATGTCATTCAATTATAAACATACTATATATGTCACGAATAACATTTTAAATAAATGTAGTACCTAAGCTTATTTAATTGTAAAATATTGTTCCATGTTAATTTATCATTATTATTTTTTATTCTTCAAAACCTTTAAAGTATTATTTATTATCTTATTTTAACGAATACAATTAATAACTCTGTATTTTTCCTTTAAAGATTCCCTTGGAGTCAAATTCCGTACGATCATCTAATCACTAAGTATAAAAGTTGAGTATTGTAAATTGAAATTATTTGTTCGATTATTACAACAATTTGATTTAAACAATAGCATAAATTAGTACAATAGGCCGGGTTTATCGGTCATTAAGTGCACACGTCTGTTTTGTGCGGTGCGTACCTGCTACTTTGTAAGGTCTATCGGTATTGTAATGCATCATGCCTTACAATAAGTTCGGTATGTGGTTACCGAAAGGAAAAATCGTACAAGACGACAGCAATCCGCTGTCAAACCAAAAGCAGTGTGCCGCAATTCAATTATTTTGGTCTCATCAAACTGCCAAATCGAAACAGAAGCTGCCATCTTAACCTAACTCACCAATTCACAATAGTAAAAAAAATAAACCCAAAATATTTCGGTTCGCCACGCCGTCATTTATGGATAGGGCAGTGCCGAAATTTCTGACACCTCGTTTAAGTTATCAGTTGATGTGGATCATCACATTTCTATCAAGCAAATTATCAAGCTCTATATTACTTCACTAATATTTGTTAAAAAACTTAATTAATTACTTTCAAAATCACGTTAGTATAACTCATTTGTATCGACAGTTTCACAATATGCAAGTCGACGTCTTTATGTATGATTATTATTTTGTCCTCACAAACTCTTAAACTATGATGTTAATACTATATGGTATCGGTTGTCATGTATGATGTATCAGGTAGTAAACTCAAATGTGAGTTGTGACACATTCCTTACATCAGCATTACGCTCTATAAGGTTATTATAAGAAACATTCATCACACTATCCTCACCACTGATATAACCGAAGCTTTAAGCTGATCCCTGTTCAACGCGTTATAAACTTTCAAAAAAAAGGTCACCCACTACCACATTTTTCGGCTCACCTCGGAGCAAATAATAAAAGCAAGGATATCCTCAACACATCGTTTCTATTGCACACAACGATAAAAGTATAATAATTAGCTTACAAAACCTTGAGTGATCCACCACAGTATCACAATTTTCGAGATATAGATACACCTCTAATTACTGCCATATGTCCAAAAGACAAAAGCAGCCTAGCGGGGGTGATCAAATTTCCAGCTACAACACAGATTTTAAGTACAATACTTGATTAATATATTCTTTCTAGCACCAAAAAACTTATAATACATATTATTATTCCTGACAAAAACCACTATGTGGCCACAGTTTCTCTTTTCAAACTTCCATTGCTCCCGAATCTAACATGAAAAAAACACCTAATAAATGTATAAACGATACATCGCTATTGGACATTTATTTCTGATCTAATTAACATAATTGACATAACTAATAAACCTCTACCTTATCACCACTATATTACATAAATAATATGTACTATATATAATATATATTATCATAAAGTAGTTAGATTATTATATTACTGTATCAGTTTATTAATGGTCTATGATTTTATATTTATTCTAATATCACACTTTTTAATGCTGTGTCATTTAAATTATGATATCAAGGTATATTATAATATATATACTTTATTACCTGTATTTTATCAATTATAATTGTTAAGCTATAATAACTTTTTGTTGGAATGTTGGATGCTAATAACATTAAGAAAAAAAGACAATTACAAATAGTGTATAGTTATAGACACTATATTTAATTGATTTTGGTGTTAGTACGATAAACATGCTGAAAGTGTTTATACTAAATTAATTTAAATTTATCCAGTATCATAATATACTATACTTTAGTACCATAGAAGTATCAAATGCAATTCGTTGTGTAATTCAAATAATTCACGATGACAAAATTAACCGAGAACAATACTAATGTATACAGCGTACATAATTAATTAACGATGTCGGTTGTTCACTTTATTTTATTAGCTAGCTGTTCATAATGTCGTCGTTACGCCAGTGTTTTTGGCCAGCTCAGGAGTTATCGTTTTCTTAATAAAAAGAAAATTATGAAGTGTGCTTAAAAGTGGAAACGGCACACAGTGGCGTAGATACTATTTTTTCCAGGGAGAATCGTTGTTTTTCGTAATCGTATTATTCAACATTTTAATTTATGATCAAAATGAATTACAATTATATATTATGTACAATATAATATGATATTGATAACTATTACGCATTAGAAGTTAAATTATATAGGTAAAATTACTTGTTTGATTTATCATTGCTTTTTTTTTTTATCTTGAGCTGTATTTATATGGGTTTATTTACATATTCTTAGATAATTAATCATCTTTGAAATCGTTGTTTTCTTTAAAATATCAAACGAAATAATTCAGCATTTTTAAGTATATTGAAAAGTCTGGAATTGTAATACTCAATTTATACCAAAAAATAAATGCTTAATGAATGCAGTGACCAAAAATTTTATTTAAATTTTATTAGACACCGGTATAGCTGATAAAAAGACTCGACATCAACTTGTTGATAATATTTATAAGTAGGTATAGCAATCACCGACTAATATTTATATCAAAGTCCATGGCATCACATGACCGATCAATTCCAACGATTGTTATAAAATTATGATTAATCATAGTTATTATGAAAAAAAACATTTAATTTTGGTCCTTTGAAGGGGAGACCTTCTCGTTAACATACCGTTACTACTCCGCCAACAGCACGGACATTTTAATATTATAATGCGAGATACATAGTACATGCTCGTGTATAGAAGCCTCCTTTTTTGCATAATCGTAATTTTGTTTGATGATATACATTATACATCATTGTTGTATCCTGGGTACCTCTCTACCTATATACTGTGGCTCTTATTATAATTATTATTACTATTATTATAGAACATTATTATACACATAGAAAAA
>WHPZ01582874.1:0-17214 GCA_016617965.1 Macrosiphum rosae | reverse complement strand
TATTTTGTTGTACTTCAAAAACGAATGACTGTATACATGAAAAATTCACTGAATGTTTATTTTATCAATTCTTATACATATATCCATGAGGGGTAATATTGACTCTTATGTTCCACTTAGATAAACAAGTGATGGGCAATAATCTCGATTTTAGTAAAAGAGTTTTTAGTATGGCAATTAAAAGAAAAGTGATCTAGGCATTCATGAAAAAAACTAAAAATTTTGAACTAAAAAATTTTTTTTATAATTTTGGTTTTTGTACATATTACAATATTATAGGTAATGCGTAAAAGGAAATGAATCCTAAATTAAAAAAAAAAATCATAAATTCTTGATTTTTGTTTTGAATCGTCAACACGCTGCTGCCGGGCTAACTCAATAACATGGTCAGCAAAATAAAAATAAACATATATGAATTTATAAAATATATGTGCGGTTAGTTGAAAACTAACAATGAAAAAAACTAAAAAAACCTAAATTGAAATAGTAGCACTTATTATTTTATACATAATATTATTATCTTCTAATAGTAAATCAATGCGTACAACTAATATACAAATCAATAATAAATGTGTACGCCACGACAGTGCAGTGTACCTACTACCTATATTATTATAATATCTAATATCAAAGCAGAGTTTCGATGGATTTACTGCCAAGCTTTACTAATGAGAATGAACCACTAAACTACTGAACCAAATAGCAATTCGTGTAGAACAAAAAAATTTCACAGGTAGCTTATCCTTTTGCACGTATTATTATACATACAAACAATATAGAGTGAATTTTAGTAGTTATGAAGAATGATTCTCTTATTTTTTCTAGTAAAAATTATATAACTTCCGCCATGTTAACACCACTAAATAGATTAGGGTGGTTTTTATAAACTGAGAAAATCGGAGTTTTTTTTGTTATGGTAATACTCTAATACTCTATACTAGCGACGGCCCTCGAAGACTTTTTTTGCCCCCTCTCCCAATAGAAGACTTTAACTAAAAAAAAGTCAAAATATTATTATAACAAAATCGTAATATGATCGTATACGCTTTACGTTTCATACTATAAAACGTAAGTAGTGAGCAAAATCCAAAACCATGATTCAATTCAGCTCGCTATATAAGTGTGCAGTTATTGTGTTTGTATAGCAGCCGCAGGGAATCGTGGTGGGAGATCATGGAAGTCGGTCATATCGCTGCCTAATAATGACTGAGGGTTTATTAATTATTAAATTAAATTATTATATTATTATATAATATTATTGATAATATAATAAAATATAAATAATAATATAATTTTTTTATCTTTTGGAGGCCACCACCAGTGTTTTTATGAAAGCTTAAATTGGTCCGCCAACTACAAAAGGTTGGACCACCCTGCTCTATACCATTAAAGGCGAGTTAGGTTTGCTGTTAAATATATTATCATTAATTTATTAGGTAGAGGTGAATTGCATAGTAATAACTATCTTATGTATTATTGTATCGTAATTTGTAAAGTCACCACAGTGCCAAACTGCTCAATGATATTATAGTTATTATACTATTGTATTAACCGCGGTAACTTGCAGAAATATTATTAATTATAACGTTTGTATAATATGCTAATGTTAGTAAGTTAATCGAACTTGTATCATCATCAATGAAAACTTGGAATATGACAGCATAATATTATAATTGGATATAGGTATAGTATAGCGTTATTGTGGTTTTCACCGACTTAAAAGTTGATAAATTTAGTTAAGAGCTGAAAAAAATTGTTCAGAAAAATTACACTTAGATGGAAATTTAATTCATATAGTATTTTGTCTCATTACCATGCAATGTATACATTGTTGCTTAGAACAAACTTACTGTAAAATTAATATTACTATACGAATCATAATAGTTGACAAAATAGCTATAATTATATAATATAATAATATCTTAGAGACGAAGACACAAAAAAGTACCAGCTAATTTATACAGATGATACTAATAGAGTTTAATAAATGTCACTGCAGAATTAGTCAAATGTCAAAAAACTGTAAATTAGTAAAAACAAAATAGAAGTCAGTCATACAATACATTATGTCATATTGTGTGTCAATAGACATAAATAAAAAAAACAGTATCACGATAAACAATGGTTTTAAAAATAGTTGAGTAAATTTTTAATGACCACGGAGCTTTTCCTCGTATTGTGTGAGGGTTGATAAACTTTTAGTAACGACGTCGTCGAATAATAAATTATAAAACAGATAATATATTTTGCAACAGCAAATTAAAAAAAAAAATAATTAGATACCGGAAACGAAATCGATTCTGTTACTTCGACAAACAGTTTTGGAATCTGTCAATATAAAGGGACTATATTATTATATTGGATTCCAGTTCGTGGTATTATGGACTACTTGCTGCTTCCGATCCGTGGACCGATCGCTCATATTGTTTGTAAGGCGATCTTAATACCAACCCCTAAACGTTATTCCCGGTAAAATAAAACAATGAAAGTAATGTATTATTAATTATTATATAACAGTTGTCTATGGGAATAAAGTACCAATAAGTAAGTACCTTGTAATAATATTCGGTTTCCGGAAACTGTGTTCCCGTTTAGAAAGATAAAGCAGGATCGCTCAAACGAGAAGAAATGCGTCTGACTTAGAAATGGTAAGTGATAGGTACTTAATATTAGTATTTAGTATGCACGTCGATTAGTATAAATAATAATTTCACGCACGGTAATAATTGCTTTCAAATTTCGATTCGAAACCAATTATATCAATCGTACAAAGAATTACAGCGTTTCCTCGGCACCAACGAAATCAAAGTACAGGGTGGGTCACGGGAATAGGGACAAAAGTAGACGGGTTTTTCTCAACGTTGAATGTGAGTAGGAAGATCTAGTTTAGCTCATTCGATCCGTCAGATAATGCCGTTTCGTTGTCACTATGGAGCAGTGGAGTGTCGTTCACTGTGTGTTTTCAGACTTCACTTCAGCGTCGTAGGTATTAGTGCTGCTCACAATGGAAAAACAATTATGAGGGTGGGTAGATAGTTTTCGAACGGGGAAAGTTAATAAAAAAAAAAAATGGTCCCAAACGTACTGTAACAACTTCCGAGAATACGGAGTCTTCCGTCTGAATGCGCGCTGCACCTTAACTAAGGATTCATTGTTTTTCACAAACGCATCGTACGCAAACACACGGTGAACGACACTCCACTGCTCCATAGTGAAAACGAAATGGCATTATCTGACTGATCGAACGAGCTAAACTAGACCTTCTTACTCACATTCAACGTTGAGAAAAACCCGTCTACTTTTGTCCCTATTCCCGTTACAAATGACATACAGACGATTGATGTATGTTTTGAATTAAAATTTGTAAGTGGATGTGATGGGGACATGGCCCTATATTTTATATCGCAACACGGAAAAAAATAATTTTATTATAGTAAATAGTTAAAAATATTATAGTCGATATTACCATAATATATTGGTAATAAGTTATAACTATACCTGTTCGTGTGTTTAGTGAAAAATACAATGTAGTTATTGACTTATAGTTAAATTTACTATAAATAAATATGTACACTAAATATTTCCGATAATTATATGAACCATGTTATAGCTAAGGTAACATATATTACACAGTTATAATAACCATAATGCATCAACCGAATTCATATGGTAACTTTACCTATGGTGTGTGGCTGTCACTATACCACACCAACATTTTGGTGTCGAATAACCATTTTCTTAACCAAATTTTTTTCTCCGTGAATGGTTTAAATTATAAAATCAGAATAGTAACAGTAACGGGTGATTTTATACTTAAAATATAAATAATGTTCTCATAAAATATTATCATCACGATGACGCGTATGACGATGAAATCTTCGCGCTCTTGCTTTTATGGCAGTATAATATAATAATAATGTTATCACTTAGCATTTGCCTTGTGGACATATTATTATAATAACGCGCTTTTATTGTGTCAATATTGCACTCTACATATATATATATATAGTCGTTTCTTACGGTATTCAAATTAGACGTCCATATAATATCGTAACATACACACTTAATATTATATGAATAATATGTAATACACTATTTGTGTTTGCACTGCAGCAGACCGTGTGTGTGGTGAAACCATCATAATAACAAGAATACCACTCACTTTACGAGTTACGAGACGCGATTTTATAGGCAATATTCAATTGAGAACGGAAATCATTGTGTGGCAAGTGGCAACATTAGTCGGAACTACTTCCGCGGCTGTCAAATATTAACATAACGAAAATAAGTATGCCACTCGAAATAATGATATTATGTAAAAAAAAAAAAATGAAACAAAACTTCGAAATGCACGGTTGCATAATAATACATACTTTATTTGTGTAGACAGCGATTGCAGTTGTTGTAGTTACCTATATTAATTCGAAATGGATTACCGAGAGTCGTTTTCGTACCGCAACAATATATTATGCATTCTGATATCTTATATGCATATTATACATTTATACCATCACCGTTAATGCGCACATCGTCATAATAACGATACTAAGATGATCTTATTTATTATTATAATAATATTATTATTAACGCTGTAACGATGTATAAATAATAAAACTGCTGAACATCATTGCTTTAAATAATATCAGACCGGAATAGATAATCATAAATCAAATTTTCTAGTGCAGTTAGCGTTTACGATGACTAGCATAGTATTATAAGAATATATTATTGTTCTCAAAAACATGTGACTAAAAAATGACAAACATAGCGATTTAGACACAATATTAGTGTTTGACACAATAATTTCAGTATTGTTGGGGCCATACAATGAATAAATATAAAACAAAAATAAGTTGTCTAAACCGTTAGGTGATAATTTTTGACTTCTTGTTTCTTGCCTTAAAACTACTATAGCCAACCATGACTATTTGGTGGAGGGAGTTTACACATACATACACACACACACACACATCCTCAACACAGAGCTCGAGTATAAAAGTGATTGTATGTATAATAATAATAATAATTAGTGGGGTTGAGTCATGTCGCAAGAGACAAAAAAATACCTAAAATAAATAAAATACGGTACTGTCCTGTTATTAAATAGGGACATTAACTGCAGTCGCCGTATAGGTCGTAACTATATCTTCATAAATACCTTACCTATATATATATATATATCGTACGTAATTATCGTCCGGTCGTTACCAGAGGTTCGTTTGCCGACCGCGTCTCGCCACGAGATTGGAATTCCGTTTTCGTGCGCGGTATACAAGTAGGTATATAATACGCGGTTACGTGTGTGTGTGTGTGTGTGTGTGTGTGTGTGTGCGGTACCACCAGCCGCGCGCGTTACTTGGTCACCGGCGCCCGAAAAGTTCACCCCCCACGGATAATACCCGCCCCAACTACGGCGCCGCCACGGTCGTCGTCGTCGTCCTACGGACTACACGCACGCACACCTGTGTGTCGGCCAAGTTTTAGAGTTTATATATCGAATGAGTCAGCCGCGGATTTTACGACGGCACCGAACGCAAACGGACGTTTTAATCCGCCGTAATTGCGTTTATCGGTTTTTCATTCGCCCGTAGATACGAATTTTCCGGTCATCGCCGTCTCCGCCGGTCGTCGCCGTGGTGGGGTCACGTCTGTGTGTGTGTGTGTGTGTGTGTGGTGGGGGGGGGCTGAGGGCTTAGTTCTGCGATAACGACCGGTCGTATAGAGCACCATATACGACCGTCGGACGATAATAATTGAAACCCTCATCCCCCGACCGCGGTACACAATGTACGTTTTCGTACGTTACATTATTATTATTATTATTATTATCCTCGTACGGGTGGTGAAGCGGAGAGACGAGCGTGACGGACGGCCATGTCCGCGGCGTTAAGTTTTACGAACCATCATCGGTCTGCCATGGTACGACGCGGCCTTCGAGACCTTTGCGAGCGGAATCGCGACTGCCGACGAAATGGTCATAGATGGAAATCGTAGTGGTGGTAGGAGGGGGGTGTATGGCTTTAGGGGATGAAGCCAAACCCAAAAGTTATAAGAGCAGGCATTTGCTCCCCTGGCCCTTACGCTAATTATGAAGTAACTAAAATATGCCCAACAACTGTCATAACTATATTGTAAAACGTATAGGTATTTTCATTTCTATTATTTACTTGGAAATATCATAAATTTAAGGTTAAAACCTCCAGCAGTTTTTCCTCAGCAGTCATTCACGTCGTGCTGGGCGCTGGCCCCGTTTCGACGAAAATACGTAATAATATATTATTTTTAACCTTATAATTACCAATTATTACTAACGAATATTTGAGCAGATATTATAAATTAGTTCTAATTCAATTAATTTAACGACTTTCGTTAACGAATTGTTACTGTACGTTTTTATGGTTAGGAGGTACCTACATACTGTTTAGTTGGTAAAACGTTTCAAGTTGTCTTGGCGACAAGCGAGTAGCTCCAGTACCTATAATATAGGTGTAATGAGCGTTATGAGCTCAGCACGCCCGCCGGCAGTATAATTTCCCCGAATTTCCGGACATCGAAACGGCGATGCTGTTTTCGGCTATTAATTTTTATTTGAAGTGCGCACCGTAAACAGACCAGACACGACGACAACGATGCGAGTTTTCGTAAATCTCCGGACGAGTCGTCCGAAACGGGTCCTCGCGGCCTGCATCTCCGGCCGACCGTAAAACGCTGCAGCTGCGTTACATTTAACTGCGCCTGCAATGACGCGTATACGTATAGGTATTATGTCAGTAATTTATTCCAAGTCGTTTGACCGTTCGATTGTCGTTGGTCGTTAAACATTAAAAGCTTTTCGTTTCACGGCGATTTACCTTTTTTTTCTTTTTTCGTCACGCGTCCATCTGTACAGTTGTATTATAATATATAGATCACGCTGCAGGTCGTAAGCGAGTTTCTTTGCGCCGTGATCCAATTCAATTGGTCGTTATTACTACACGAAGTTTGAAGTTCACTTTGTCCTAGGTGGAAACCATGAGGCGGAAGATTCACGCGGACTTTGCCTTCTCAAATCATTTTTAACCTAAAAAAATAAATTGTCGAGTACCACCTATCAGTGTTTGATCGATTTGTTATATTAATAATTATACATTTTATTGAATTGGATGAATCTGATTGGGTCTATTTTTGAATCTGACAGTATTTTTAACCATTTTTTTTTTTTGATTATTTCAAATATCAACAACAATGATTACATAATATTATAGTAAAAATACATTTTTTTTTTGTTAAATTTGATTATAGTGGTACTTATTTTTTTCAAGAAACTGATCATAAATGTAAATATATTTTTTCTTATAAAACCTATAAAAAACGTTTAATACAAATTAAATATATTACCTAATACATTTTTTATGTTTTTTTTTGTCAGAAATATTATATAATAAGTTTTGATTATTCAATTTATTTTTAATATTAAATTAATTGATGTGTCTTATACATTATTATTATTATTATTGTGAAGTACGAATATATCAGATAATATTCGTATGAGAAAATTAACAAACATTTTTGAAACAGTGATATAGGGCGATTTGGTAATGCTTTTATGTTTGCCTATAATTATGTAAGGTTTAATATTAAGTAAATTGAGCCCTCTACCCCATACACAACCTAACCACCTCGTAAACTTTGACAGAATCGTCAACCTCGTAACTAGGCGTCCATACGATTACGATTTTCACAAATATTAAACTTTGTGTAAACAATACCAAATATGTACAGTGTACACGTGCGGATGTGTACGAATATTTTTCTTCGTCGTTCGTTATTGTTTTCGATTTCCCACGATATTTGTCTCTCCACCCTGCCGAGCAACTCCATCTACCTAAAAATATATTTGTGTGTGTGGGTACAGTCGTTTTACACTCCGGCGGGTGCGCTTTGATTTGATTTTTTACCATCAGAAATCGGTCCTCTCCGCGTCCGGTCATTTCGTGCTCGAACGAGCTACGCGATATAGAAATCGCCTTCATGCGTTCACCAAAAACCGTTCCAACCGTATATGCAATATTATTATATCGACGTCTTATATTCCACCACCCGGGCTCTTCGATGTTGACGTTTTAAACCCTAACTTCCCAATCAAACTGACGGACATACACACACATATATACGTATATTTTGTACTCGATCTATTTTTACTTATTGTATTATATACGGTCGTCGTCTTGTTGACTGTATCGGCGTATCGCGCGCACACAGACTTCTTCCACTGCAACAGGCTCAAGTCGTTCGAATTTCCACAATTTAATTGTCATCGTCGTCCAGGAAGTAACTTGTCAACGTCAAAATAGGAAAATATATTATGTAGGTATACCTACTGTTTTTGTGGATAATATATCACACTCGCTTAGATTTACTAGCCATAAAACGTGTTAACCATACCTATGGGTGTTCCAGACATTCTAGTCTGTGTTAAATGTAAAAAAACCACTGTTATTGTCGGTTGAATAAACCATGATTTCTCAACTATAGAAAGTCAATTTTTTCGATGTTGAATTATCAAAATGAAAGTTCGTCGAAACCAATTCGTATGTTATTTTAGACCATCCAGGAACCAATTCGAATGTGTTCCTGGAATAGACTACCCAGTAACCAATTAGGTGATTGGGAAATCAACTCGTATGCGTCGGGCGATGTGACTATGCTAAGGGAATCTCGAATTGCTATTTGAGTGGCTCGCCTTTTGGTGTCCCCGAAGTCCGTCTTTCTTTATTATAGTACCTACGTGAGGCTTTAATATAAATGGTCATTTTAAAACATTTATCAATTACTGTTAAGCTCTGGTTAGATACTGCACTGTGCGTTTGTTTTGCGAATCACCAAATTATTATTATTAGATGTCATCATAGTTTCTTCTCTCTATTAATAATAATTGTTATTTTGTATAAAGGGTCCGCAACAATGTAGTAGTTTCTAGATCGCGTATCCTATCCACGTCGCTTCGATCGACGTAATAATATGATACTGTAACATCGTACCTTGTGTGTAAAAAATATTTTCCATCATGTTCAGCCGACGGTTAAATTACGATTTGGCCGTTAGCGTGTGCGCCTTTTGTTCGGACAAAAAATCGTCGACACTGTCGAAACCGAAATAATTCATAACTGCAGTTTATAACTGGGCGCGATACATCATCGTTATTTTTATTGGCGGGTGGAAGAGTGTGTACATTATATAATAGTCAAAAATGTCGTCACGGACATTCATTTTGGCTTTAGGAGTCGCCGCCTACGCAACAACAAAATCATAATATTTAATTTTAATAATATCATAATATATAACGTATACACACATCGAATGACGTATCGCAAAGCTTATGGATATTTTTAAAATTTCAAACACCAATATTAAATTATAATATTGTTATAAACGAGTACGGACACGATAGTTCCATTTTTAATTTCGTTCGTTACTCGCGTGTTATGTAAAATCCATTATGACTTGTACGGTGTTTGTTTTTTTTCTCGAAATAGATATCTGTAGTTTATTCATAAAAATGTATGTCATCAAAATAATGTGTATAAGTTAGTAGAAACAATTATTGGATCAAATATGTTATTGCAATATCATACGATAATCAAACAATAGTATAGAATTGTAAAACAAACCAAAATAACTTGAAAACAATATTAATATTGTTTAATTCAATTAAAAATTAGGTCGTTTCTTACGTCTTATGTTCTCGGTATGATAATCTTCTCACTTATAATAATATTGGTAAATTGCATATAAAATCATTATAACACGATGAGTACAATAGTTACTAGTAACAACAATACTTATATTACATGAATATTTTGTTAACACGGCGCATTGTATATGCAATTTTAATACAACGTGTAACTAGCTTCTTAAACAAACCGTTGTTGTGGAGCGGTGTGGCGCGGTCCGTACGCTCAACTGCGTAAACGACAAGTGTACGTACCGGCCGGTGTTGCTAGCTCCCGGATGGGTGACCACCCAGGAGTTTTAGCAACAAATCCATGACACACATACAAACGTGTTTAACCAACCAAACCATTCCTCTCCCTACAAAAAAAAAGCCTATGGCCAATCAAAAAAAAAAAAATTAATTATTATAATAATCAGAGTACAACGATAGACGGATATTATTATGTCAACAATATAAAATATATATTATGATATTATGCTTAAATAAATAAATAACCATAACGTACCTACCTTTAAAATATCTATTGAAAATATAATCAAAGAAAAAAAATAATAATATTACTATAATGTATTATATATAAATAGGTACGTAGGTGAACAGAATCGCCGATGTCAATGACAAAGAAATTCAATGACAATTTTCAGACGTTTTTATTAAAATCTTAATTAAATTATCTAAATAAATCTTTTCAGTGTTTTTGAAAAATATTTATAGTTTAAAACTTAGTTTTAGTAAAAAGTTCATATACCCACTTCATAAACATTTTTATTTTGGTAATTTTGTTTGTTTTATAATTGTATATAGCACAAAGAGATAACCTGCAAAACTTCAAAATTCATCTACTAAAGCAGAGTCATAGCAGTTAAAAATATTTTTATGCAAACCATTTAATATATTACAACCAAAAGTTTATTATTTATTTTATGAGCATTTTATATTACAGAGAATATATTAATTACATTACTATTATTTACTAAAAAAAACCATTTAATGCTTATAAAATAACTATATTATAGATACATGTATACTAAATGTGATTAAAGACTAAACTAAAATACTTCTTGTCGATCACTGTGGAAATTTTGTTACATTACTTACTTACTCATAACAAACAAAATATACGTTTATGTGTGGTCATATACATTTACTATATTATATTCAACTATAATCTCTATTGTATATATTGTGGATAATACGCGACTAACCACCAAATGTGAGCAATTTAATAAAATTAATTAACTGTGACAAGTTAAGTTAATTTAATTTAATTCCCTTCAGTTTAAATTTAAATGTTAACAAAAAAATTTAACTAGATAAGTTTAAAGTTGAGGTCGACAATAAAATTAACTTAACTCAAATAAAAAAAGTTATATGTAGATAATTTGATACGATATCTAATATATCGAAAACATCACGATATCGCATTTATCAGAAGATTAACCTGATTTTTATATTTATAAATATTATTGCTTACACATTATATAAAAATACAATACTATATCAAAATAATTTAACCGTAGATGTGTTATTAGTTATTACTTATGACGGGCAATAGATATTTAAATACACTACACCGACGATAGTTATTTAATTGTCCCGCTTAGCTTGACGAGCTTAAAATAATCTGTGATCCGATAGATTCGTTTCAATAGTTACAATGATAATAATAATAGGAAAATAGATAATCACATGATAATAGTATATACATCTTTATAGAAATATTCAAATAAACGTAATATTTTTAATGTTTGCATTGAATTTCTGTTATAAGAAAACGTATTTGATAAAATGGTACCTGAATAAGGAGATTATCATTAAAAAACTTTCAAAACCCCGGTACTAAATTCAAAATTTTTTAATCGTTAACTAAGAAAATATTTTTACTTTTAAAATTTAGAGTGCAGTAAGCATACTATAAAACTATATGGAATAATTACGAATTCTAAACACATACACATGAGAATTATTATTATACAACTGAGAATTCGAGTGTTGTAGTATATTATGTTAAAAAAAGTTCACCCTGTACACAGACTGTAATCGATCTATGCGTCTGGATGTGCAGGCTGTACACATTTTAATTTCTTCTCGTGTTTATTAACATTAAATGTTGAACCCAAACCGTTAAAAATGTATTATTAGGGAACATTAAAATATAACCTTTAGAGTATACCGCGGTTCTATTGAGTAAATAATCACGACGTGTAGAAATATCTGATAAGACGGGTCAAGTTATGTTATTTTCGGAACATAAAAAAAAAAAAAAACAATAATAAAACTACGTATACAATTATTATTATAATATTATAATAATGTTAGCATCGCTATGAAATAATATCGGTCGAGCTCGGGAAACCACATAATAAAATTCACGACGAATGGTATAATATTATAGATAATAGGCGTGTACTTGCTACATATCTACATAATATATACGCACTCCGCTGGGAAATATTTTGGCCAACTTTCAGATTTGGTATTTTCTAAATTTCATTCCATTTGTATAACGTTATACTTCATCGTGTGGCAGACTTGGGAAAATTGTTATCTAAGTTATCATTCAAATATGAATAAAAAATATTCAAATAAAACATTATTTAGATAATTTATTATTTTAATACGGTTTTTTCTTTTTTAACTATTTGAATACCAAAGTCGTATAATTGTATTTAAAATGATTTCAGTAACTATATTTTTTAATAGTATTCAAATAATTTAACAATATAATTCGAATATATTTTTATTTGAATATTTACAAAAAAATTATTCGATTTGTCTTTTATTCTGAATAATAATTGTATTCAGAAGATTACCTATATAAAGAGAAACGTATTCGAATAATACCCTACCCTGCCGTGTAGATATATCTAATGGGTTGTACAAAGATCGTATGAACCACATCGATCGATGGTCCACTTCTATAATATAATATGGACACGAATATTAAGCAATTTTAATATTCACTCAGTACATGATATTATTATAATCAAATTCAAAGAACAAGCATAAAAATATATAATATTATATAAATTATAATTCTAAATAAATCACGGAATATATACTTACATAGATTCATATAATATTATTTTAACTATATTTTTGACGCTGTATATATGGGCGCTAAAATAGCTTTCGAGAACAATATTAATCAAAGATCGCACATAATATAAATTATAGTTCAATAAAACTTTATTTATCGTTTGTATATAAATATTGTGTGTTATAGTCCATTTTTATTATAGCCAATTCATTGCTATATATATTGTATAAAAATGCCAACTTGTGTACTGTGACTTTACTAGATAACGTTTTCGGTTAGCCCGGTTAGGGTTACAGAATTATATAGTAGATTCACATATAAGCTGCAAAAACAATTATTGCTAATAACAAAATATGCCCTGCGGTCTGCAATGTTGCTGAACATTATGTTTTTAGTTTTAAAATATCGCATACTATAAATGTCAGATACCTGCAGACTGCAGAAATTGCAAAAATATAAAAACATTAAAAATTGGTTCTGTAAATTAAATTGCAATATTATGTTATAATAAACTGGAAATTGTTTTCATTGGGTTTTCACATATTTTTTAAATGTCTTTAACTTTTCAAATCTAATAATAATTAATATGTTCTGACATTTTGATGTTAAATTTAAGACATTGGTACGATCGAATTGATACGGGAAGCTGTTGCTTGACATGGCTATTAATTTAAGTTGTAGCTACACTAGAAAATTTGCATAGTTAAGCGTAATTATAAAACTTCTGTCAGATTTAAATAAAAGAAAGTTGAAATGTTTTAAAAATAACTACATAGAAATAATATTGCAAACAAGTATTTAAAAAATAAATAATCTGAACATATATATATTTATATTTTTTATATATATATTTTAGAGTCTGAATGGAACGATAGTGTATTTATTTGTTTAATCCCATTTCTGAGCCTATTAATATGTAAAAACGATTAGATTTTCAACTTTAATATATTTTCTGGTCGAAAAGTGAATCTATTTGGTACTTTGTCAGAAGTAAATTCCCAGTATTTTTCTTAATAATTGGGATGATAAAAAAAATAATGTGGGAAATAACGGGAATTTCACCCAATACCAGTTTCTTCCAAATCGATTTTCTTATTTTATTGTACCTACATCAAAAACGAATAGCCAATATGTTACCATAGACACTTTTAATTTTCACAAAATATGTATGGACTATAGGTAGTGTTATTTTTTACAGTTTCTTTAATTTAAAAAATATATTTGAGTTTGTTTAGAAGTTACTTATTATAATAGATATTTGAAATCTTCGATTTTTATATAGTTTTTTACAACTAAAATCGATAAAAAATTGTGTTCACTCTGTCAAATAGCTTTGAAATGTATTACAAAATTACTTATATTATGTTGTTATTAAAACTATTTAAAATATTATATTTTATTTTATATTTTTAAACGAAGAATCATAATTTTAATTATTTTGTTGTGCTCAATTCAAAAATATTATCTGGAGGGACTTGAACATATTACGTTATATTATCATAACACGAGTATATGATACGTAATTAGCAATGGCAATTTCAAAATATTTAGACGAATATTTTGCTATTTCCTGTGTTTCAGTACTACGAACCTATTCACACCGTCCTTCTGTCAAAAGTCAATAGCAATAAAAATGATATAAATAAAATATTTTACTATATATTCAGTACTATAATAATAACTAATTATTAATAATATTATATTGAATTACAATGTTTTCGGCTGAGATTAAATGAACCCACCGTATTAATACTAATGGTAAAATAAATCACTAATAGCAATATAAATATAATATCAGATAATATCCTTGGCCGTCTCCGCTCAGAATCATTTATCATTGAATTCCATTCATCATCCATTACGGCAACCCACTCGACCTACTCAACAGCAGAGCTGGTTAACCAATATTGGTCCTCTTATTTTCAATATATTAGTGCCGTTTGCAATAATTAGCTAATTAATTGTACAGTGGTTAGTACGGCGGTTTGTGCGTCGAGTCAATCGAACTATATTATGGCCTCTCGACATTTCAAAAGTCATACCACCATAATACACGTCTGAGGTCCTTCAGTTCTGCACGATATTTTTCTTACATTTCTGATCGCTCTGTATATATTATTGAATTGTGCGATAAGTACGCAATACGCGTGTCGTTTATCCGCCGAGTGACAAAGAAGTGGTGGCCTTTAAACGAACGCCGTTCATCGGTTTCGTATTACGACGGAAATCGATAAAATTGTATGTTTTTTTCCCTTTACCTATTATTTATTCAAGTATTCTAGTTTGGAGGGGGTACTTGCTAGTTCTAGGAAATACGCTCATATTGTTCGTAATACATGAAGAATTGTTTTACAATATAATATTATTATTTATACGTAGAGTTTAACGTTTTAAAATATTTTCAATTTATATGTCTGTGAAAAAATTGAGTAACGGAGATGTCAAAAAATGATTTTTAATTGAACGAGTTTTGTTCCAAGTCGATTAGTTTTTCTCGGCGCCATTACACAAAACAAAAGCCAGGCATTTTACCGTCGTTTCGACACACTTAACCACTCGATCAACCACCGGTTGTTTTATTGCACAACCAATATTATTGAATTCGGAATATTGTGTATAAAAAAAAAACAGAATAAAAAATAATAAAAACGGTCTCGGCGGGAAACGGAGCTTACGGCCACGGCGCTTTCCGGACACTCGACGGACTAGGAGGTGGGTAAACGGTTCGTTGGTTGGTTTATTATCGTTCGGAAAACTTTTCGTTTTAGGCGTCGTACCACCGCCTGCCCCTTCTATATATTGCCGTCTCGCCAACTATGCAATGTGAACGGGGAAAAAAAAAAATGTTGTCTGGTTTACCAAAAAAGTTATTTGACTTGTATCGGACCGGAACGTCGTTTTTTTAATTGAAAATAATATACAATTTGTCGGTCGGCCAGTCGGACCGGACACTAATGCGAAAAATCGATTCAAATTAATAAATCAAGAAAAAAAAAAAACGGGCGAGTCAAGAGTTCGGAGTAGTCGACTTTTTCGTCCGGTTGAAACGGAATTTATTCGTTTCGGAGGTTATTTGTTTTGGGGCGAAGACGGAATAAAAAAATATATCGTTAAGCTACCTGCCAAATAATCGAGTACCACAAAAACAGTATCAAATATAACATTATATGTATAACTGTACATGCGGTCTCTATTGGTCTACTCGTCTCGGTGGACAAAGATGCAACAAAACGTAGGTTTATCTTATCGACAGGTGGTGTGGAAAAATTCGACAAAGTCAAGATTTCAAGTGCTCTGTTTTTGTTTGTTCAACACACAGTGACATTATCCGGTGATTATTGTCCTAATACTGTACCAAGGGCGACTGCGGTACGGTGGACGGATAGTCTCCAATAAACACAATTAAGGCAGTGGGCATGGGTATTATTTATATAATTGAACATATTAAACAAGGTTATATTTTTACTGTGATCTCTTTATTTCATAAAATACTAACGTAGAAGTACTCAAAAAAATATTCTGAATAAGGGTTTAAAAATTAAAGTTGTCATTGAAGAAGTAAACAATTAAACAGTTATAACAATATAAATAGTTAACAAGTAAAAAGTAATACATTTCTTAGAAAAATGTGGTTTTTAAATCTATGTAAGAAAAACGACAATAGTTATTAGTAAATAATGAGTATCTTACGGTTAATGGATTACCCGAGATACAATTTTCCTTTCATCTCAACAATAACACCATTTTTGTTATTTATGTTATTTGTGTTATTTGGAATATTTCAATCAGGCACACTGACTACTTAAATACCTACCTCCGAATATCCACCATTATGGTAAAATTCGTCCACCGCAGTTATTCTGTCGTCTAACAAATTTCGTTTAACATTGTATATAGTAAAATAACCTATCCTATTTTATAATGCACTTTACATACAAAATATGTCAGGTAAAAATATTTTATGATGTTTCGATAGTGTTAAAACAGAAAAAAAATTAACGGGATATAATTTTTTTGCAGGTTATAATAAACAGGTACTTACCCTATTGTAGCATCAGATATGGCTTCATATTCATCAGTCACAAAATGTTGTTTATCGGTTAGGTACGAAAAAAAAAAAAATCTCAGAAGGTCAATTTATGTAAATATTTTAAGGGTCGAATTGCCAATGAGTAACATTATGTTATTACTATACACTATTATACACATAATAATATGGTTTAATATTAGTGTCGGTCTGGCTCATGATTGGACCCCTGACCCGGCCATTGGGCCCCAAAGCCCCATGCAAACCAAAAAAAAAAAATTGAGCTGCCTTAATACGTTGGATAAAATTATTTTATTTTTAATTAAAAAGTTATTTATTACTTTGAAATTATCTGTTAACATAATTTATTCTTTAAAACATAATTATAATATTAATTCAACTAACAGGCGATAATAATTAATAATAACAATA